>PVKE010000253.1:0-171366 GCA_004027555.1 Craseonycteris thonglongyai | reverse complement strand
CTTCAGTGCATATTTATTTCTATTTTACTTTTTGACAGATAGAGAGACAGAGACAGAGACAGTTAGAGAACCGAACTGTGGGAACTCCCCAGTTCAGCACGTGGGTCCTGCCTGGGCCGGAGCCGGGATTCGATCCTCGGTCCTCATGGCCTCAAAGCGAGCGCTCAACCCGCTGAGCCGTCCCGGCTTTCCCCTGAGTTTTCTTTTTAAATTGGCATCAGTAAGCAGAATATAGCACTCAGTTATAGAAACTTTCAACGAAAACAGAATCTGAGATCTTGGGCTAGATATAGAAAAGAGAAGAGTAATTTCATGGTTAGAAGTGGTTGGGTTGTGGGGAAGCTTGGATGGCTCAGCGGATTAAGCGCTCACTTTGCAGCCCCGGAGACCGAGGATTGAATCCCGGCTTCGGCCCAGGTGGACCCATATGCTGAACTGGGGTGTGCCCCCAGTTCAGTTCTTGCCGGGGCCTATGGGGAAGACTCCCGGCCCAGTTCCTGCCCTGCGCAGCCCTGAGCCCATCTGTGGAGTGAAACTATATGGTAAACAAACTAATGCTGTCAACTATGAAGACTGCTCTGGGCCCTCCCCCTTCTCTCTGTCTGTCTCTGTCTGTCTCTGTCAAAAAAAAAAAAAAAAAAAAGAACTGGATGGGTTGTGATGAAAGAAATTCAGGTATCATAAATAATGGCTTCTCTGGAAGTGGTGGATTTTAAACTGGAGAGGGAAGAGGGCCAGAGAAATCATAATTTTAACAAAGGAAAGTAGGGGTTAGGCACATAGAATTTAGTCATCTCAGTGGATTTACTGAGACCTAGTGAGAGGGTGAGAAGATACCTCAATAGTGGAGGTAGGATGAAAGAAGGAGGGGTTGGCCCAAAATGCTGAGAAGTAAAACTGGTAGCTTTTAAAGTTTTTATGTTCTTTATAGTATTTGTAAGGAAAGGTAGAACTAGGAAAATAGAGTTTGGGAAAGGAACTTGAAACAGCGTGTGTAGTATGAACTGAAGCCACTGAATACAAAATGAGCAATATTAAAACGATGGATGAAAATAACTATTAGTTTTATTTTGGGGGGGTTGTAGAAAATTTCTGTTTAATACTGGTTATAGGGGAAGCTGGGATGGCTCAGTGGGTTAAGCGCTCACTTTGCAGCGCCGGGGACTGGGGATCGAATCCTGGCCCCGGCCCGTGCGGAACCATATGCTCCATATGCTGAACTGGGAGCTCCCCCAGTTCAGTTCTCTCTCTCTCTCTCTCTCTCTCTCTGTCTGTCAAAAATAAAAAAATATATATTTAAAAAAAAAAATACTGGTTATAAACTATAATGCCATGTTCCCCACCTCCCTCATTTTAGTGGGTTTTATCTAGTCCCTCCTTAACTAGGGACTCAAACTGTTTTATAAAAGTTTTCAAAGGTACCGGTATATAACTTTCTGATCTCATGTAGGATCATGTTAACATATTTAAAACTCCCTCAGAACCTGGCAGGAGGACTAAAGTTAATTTGTAGCACTAACAGTAAAGATTTCCTGAACCCAGATATAAATAGCCAGAAAAGCTATGCAAGATGGAAGTTAAAACAGAACTTAAGATTTATGAGAATGTCTGCTATATAAGCCCAGAGTATGCAGTCAACTTAAAAACAATGTTTTTGTGGAAGATTTGGTGTGTGAGAATATAAAAATAGCCTTGTTTGTATTTTATTTAGGGTTAATCACACCTCTTGTGCCATCCTGGGAAAGGTCAGGTTAGAGGACAATGCCTTTTACTGCATTTCAGGAATCAGTGAACCTAGACAAACCTTGTTAAACTAAGAAGGAAAGAAAATTTCAAGGATCAAGGGCTTCTTTAGAGACTGCATAGTTAGTTCCTAGACATTAGAGATTCTTATAGCAGGACTTATAGCTTATCTTCTAGTGGTAATATAAATTGACTCAGTACGTGCGTATCCGTTGATTAGCTTAGAGTCTTTACTGGATCACTTATACTAGTTGGCACAAGTACTTGTCACTGTTGCTGACCTTTAAGAAAATTATGGGTTATTTGGCAGGTTTTTTTTTTCCTTTATCAGTAACAAATAATCCACACACTAAAGTGTAGTCCAGCTGAAATCATCTGCTGTCCTTTGTCTTGAATCAACCAAAAACGCTGAAATAGAAGCCAGTGGCACACGGCTCAGTATACAATTCTGCTTAAATTTCTTAAACTTTCAGTAGGTTTGGTATGCTACAACCATGTTCAGTATGGTTCATGAGCCAGTCAGGAAGTGCCCTCAAATATTCATACTGTTTACTTTACTGGGGCTGGCAGATAAATAAGCAGATTTTTTTCCCTGGAGTTCTTCAATAATGGCAAAAGTTAAAAAATCTTTTCATTCCTCAGTTAATCCAATATTTCCTTACTAATGCTATAACCAATGTATTATATATTCCTTGCACACTTGCTTTAGTGTGGTTTTGGGAGTCCCAGGTTCCCAACATTTGTGTGACCCACTTTTTTTTTGAACTGAACTGGGGGCCTCATTGCATTCGGGAAGCACAACCCAGTTCAGCATGTGCGTCCGCCTGGGCCGGAGCCAGGATTCGATCCTCGATTCTCGGGGCTTCAAAGTGAGCGCTTAACCCTCTGAGCCATCCCGGCTTTCCCATGTGACCCACTTCTTAATCTCTGAGTCTCAGTTTATTAATCTCTAAATTGGGGTAATGATACTCACCTTTTTAGGTTTGTTGGAAACTTTTACTTTTTTTTTTCTTTTTGCAAAAATATAGAATGACTCACAAATTTTTGTGTCATCCTTGCACAGCAGCCATGCTAATCTCTGTATTGTTCCAATTTTAGTATATGTGCTGCCACAGCCAGCACTGAGGATTTAATGGGATAATAAATATAGACTGCTTTACAAATAATGAATTTTCAATAAATGGTGTCTATTATAACTTTCACAACTTACGAAGTTATACAAGCAGATAGTTCTACATATTTGAAATCTAACTGATTTTTAATTATATACATAAGTATTAATATGTTGTATAAAATTAAAGCTAAGGCACCCCTTAACTGCTTTAATCCCAAGTCCCTTCCCCAGAAGTAACCATTTTAATCAATTTATCCTTCCATGTCTTTTTTTGCCTTTAAAATACACATGCACACAAACATACACAGGTATATACATACACATATAACATATATTTTCTACTTCATAGACCAAGAGTAAAAGATAGTGATTTAGTAATTTTGTAAATATTATAATTACCAGTTTTTAGAATCTTATTTTGTGGGCTCAGCAACCAGAGAATAGCAAATTTGAACAGTTTATTATGTGGTATCCGACCTTGGGCCAAGATCGGATTCTTAATAACCCTAGAAAGTTTTAATCAAATTGAAGAAGTCAGACAAAATAAGAAACATAGCTTCAGCCATTTAGATACAAAAAGCACAGTTGCTTTTCTGGCCAATAAACAGATTAGAATTTATGAAATTTACTGTCTCTGAGTTTACCTTAACTTCCACAACTAGGGGTTAATTATATTGTTTGTTAGTCTGACAAATAAATATTTCCTTTCTCAAAAATGTGAAAAGTTTGCCACCATCTCTTTGGGGCAAGGGAGGCATTGGGGGAGGATAGTAGGAAAGAATGATGGAAGCTGTTTGCATATCATTGATCCTCAAGTATATTTAAATATTTTTGTAAGTGCCTATGATATTTTTGTTTGTACAATGTACACATTCAGTAGTGGATTTCAGCCCACTTACAAAAGGAGATTGATCTTGAAGTGATATTAGTTCTTCTAAAGCAGGCCTGGACAGACTTTTTCAGGGCAAGAGCTACTTTCTAATTTTCTCCAAGTGTTGCAGTCCACTAGCTATTTATTTTCTCTTGTTGAAGTATATAACAACTGCCTTGATTGTGAAGAGCTGATTCTCACCCCAGCAGCTATAAGCGTGTGAAAAATGTGTTTCTTTTACGCCTTGGCATCCACTAGACACTTTTTTCTTAATTTAGGCAATCACCCCAAAATTGCTTGGCAGTCCACTGGGAATATCAAGCAGAAGAGACCACACTTAGTTTGAGAGTAGAGATCTAAGAGTTGGAAAATAATGGATTTGACATGATCTCTCTTCTGTGGAAATAGAAATCTTTTGGATGATATACATATGTTAAATGGTTTTCTGGATAGCTTGGTTTCTAAGCTTTGCTTCTGTTGCTTCTTCCAAGACCTAGATTGTCCTGTCCAGTATAGTAAGCCACTAGGCACATGTGGCTATTGGGCACATGAAATCTGTCTAGTCTAAATTGAGATGTAAGTGTAAAAAACACACTGAATCTTGAAGACTTAATATGAAAAAAGAATGCAAAATGCCCCAATAATTTTTTATAATGATGATATATGAGATGCTATTAATGATGACATAGGAAATGATTTATTGGATTAAATAAAAGATATTAAAATTATTTTACCTTTAAGAAATTATGGCTAGAAAAAAATTACATGTATGGCTAACATTACCTTTCTTTGTATTAGATTCCACTGGTCTAAGAGCAACCTGCACCAAGGAGAACTACTTTTTTCTTTCTATAGAATTTCATATGGGTCATTCTGTAGATATTGAGTGATTTTAGTTCATTGACAATGTTTTAAGCCATTTTATAGTAATGTTTTTTTCCCTTGGGGAAAACATTTTTTTAATTTAATTTTGTCAGTGGGAATGTAATAGTGTGGCGCATATGTGTTTTGCATGCATGGGATGTGTGCATGCATGTGTTACTTACCAGGAATTCCTCCTGTAGTGTTCATGGTGCATCTTATACGCATTTCCATGAGGAATGGTCCTACCAATCTTCCTACCTGATTAAACCTGTTTTTGGAAAAGCAGTGCTCTTCTGTCTCAGAAAAGGATCCTGAAACCAGGTATATTTCTCAACTCAGTTCTTACAAGCCCTTACTCCCAAGGAGAACAGAACAGTAGTCTTAATATGTCATCACACTTTGTGTTTAGCTGTCTGGAGCCAGTTTTCTACATGTATGCAATACATTTCTCCACAAACTTTTTTTATTTTGAAAAAATTCTAATACAAAAGAAATGAAAGAGTAGTGTAATGAACATCTGTATAGCCTTCACCTAGAATCCCCACTTGTTTAAAAGAAATGGCCACATTTCTCTATTTCTATGTGCACTTTTTGGGGCTGAATTAATTTAAAGGTAATTTGCACATCACAACACATTACCCGTAAATATTTCAGCATGCTTCTCTTAAGAATAAGGATATGGGGAAACAGGGATGGCTCAGCGAGTTAAGCGCTCGCTTTGCAGTCCCAGGGACCAAGGATCAAATCCCGGTCCCTCCCGGTCCCAGCCTGTGTGGACCTATTTGCTGAACTGGAGTGTGCTTCCCATGTGGGAGACCACCATTTCGGTTCTCACCCCTGGGTTCAGCCCCTGGCTCTCGGGGTCGTACCTCCCATGTGGTTCCCACCCTGCATGGCCCCCCTCCACCTGTGTGAAATGAAACCATGTCGAAGGCTGATGATGGGCAACTATGGAGACTGCTCTGGGTCCTCCCCTTCTGTCTGTCTGTCTTTGTCTGTCTCTCTCTCTCTGTCTCTCTGTCTCTGTCTCTGTCAAAAACAATAAAATAAGGGAAGCCAGGATGGCTCAGTGGGTGGTTAAACGCTCACTTTGCAGTCCCAGGGACCGAGGATCCAATCCTGGCCCCAGCCCATGCAGACCCATATGCTGAACTGGGGAGTGTCCCCAGTTCAGTTCTCACCAGGGTGAGACCCCAGCCCAGTTCCTGCCCTGTGTAGCCCAGCGCCCACCTGTGGAATGAAACTATGTGGAAAAACCAATGATGTGCAACTATGGAGACTGTTCTGGGCCTTCCCCCTTCTCTCTGTCTCTCTGTCTCTCTCTCTTTCTCTCTGTCAAAAACAATAAAAATAAATCTTTTAAAAAAAAACAATACACAAAATAAATTAAAAAAAAAATAAGGATATGACCTTATCACAAATCTATTGTCATTCCTACGAAAATTACAATAATTCCATGATATCTAATATTCTTTTTCTCAGATATCCTAAATAGCTTTTTTTCTGACTTTTTTCAATACTGTATTCAATTTGTATTTATGTATTACATGTAATTAATGACTCTTTAGTCTCTCAATCTGGAATAGAGATTGGCATACCACAACCCATGCACCAAGTCTGGTTAGCCACTTGTTTTTAATACAGCACACCAGGTAAGAATAGTTTTTACATTTTTTTCTGTATCATTTTTAAGATTCAAGGTAAAATTCACATAACATAAAATTAACCATTTTAAAGTGTATAATTCATTAGCATTTAATATATTCAATATGTTGTGTAATTGTCACCTTTATCTAGTTCCAAGACATTTTAAGCACCCAAAAAAGAAACCTTGTACCAATAAGTAGGCTCTCCATTCCCCCCCACCCAACCCAGCTCCTAGTAAGCACTAGTTGACTTTTTATCTCTATACATTATCATATTCATATGCCTTTTCTATCTACTAAGCATTTTTTGAGGTTCATTCACATTGTATGTATCAGTTTTCCATTCTTTTTTTTAAATGACTAAATATTCCAGTGATAATGGTATACCACATTTTGCTTATGTCCATATAATGATGGACATTTGGCTTGTTTCCACACGTTGGCTATTTTGAATAGTGCTGCTATGAACATTTGTGTACAGGTATTTATTTAAATACCTATTTTCAGTTCTTTGGTTTTTACATTTTTTCCCCCCAAAGATTTATTTTATTGTTTTTGACAGAGACAGAGAGAAGGAGGGCCCAGTCTCCATAGTTATACGTCATCAGTTCTCGACATGGTTTCATTCATTCCACTGGGGCAGGGGCCACACAGGGTTTGATCCTGGCTGGGGGCCTCCCACATGGGAGGCACACCCCCTCGAGCTGGGGGCTCAACTGGGGTGGGGTGGGGGGCGAGAACCAAGAGCCTCCCGTAAAGGAAGCACTTTCCAGTTCAGCATATGGGTCCACTAGGGCCAGTACCCGGATTCAATCTTTGGTCCCTGGGGTTGCAAAGCGAGTGCTTAACCCGCTGAGCCATCCTGGCTTCTCTGGTTTTTACATTTTTAAATGGTTAAAAAAAAAAAAGAATAGTATTTCATGACATAAGAAAACTATATGAAATTCAGATTTCATTGTCCACAAAGAAAGCCATTGTTAGTCATTTGTGTTGTCTGTGGCTGCTTTTATGCTGCAGTGGCAGAGTTGAATAGTTATAACAGAGACCATATATTCCACAAAGCTTAAAATGTTTGCACTCTGGCTCTTTACAATAAAAGTTTGTTGGCTCTGAACATTCTGTGTTTTTGCTTTTTGTGACATTGGCTTTTTAAAACAAAAAACTTGTAGACTTTATTTTGAAAGAAGTTTTATATTTGCAGAAAGTCCAGAGTTCCAACATTCTCTCTGCCCTGCAGTTTCCCCTATTAACATCTTGCAATAGTGTGGTGTATTTGTTACAATTGATGAACCTACACTGTACACGACATTATCACCCAAAGTCCATAGTTTGCAGTAAGGTTCACTCTTTGTGTTTATAGTTCTGTAGGTTTGGACAAATGCACAGTGTCATGTATCCACTATTACTGTATCATACAGAATAGTTTCACTGCTCTAAAAATCTGTGCTCTACTTACTCTTCTTCCCTTGTGTACATCCATGTTCACTTTTGGTATAGTACACTATGAAATATGGGTTTTTGATAAATGAATAATGATATTGCATTATTCATTTAGTATTTATATAGTAGTTTCACTGCCTTAAAAATCTATGTTCCGGGGAAGCTGAGATACCTCAATGTTGGTTAAGCGCTTGCTTTGCAGCCCCGGAGATCGAGGATCGAACCCCGGCTCTGGCCCAGGGGGACCCATGTGCTGAACTGGGGTGTTCCCCCAGTTCATTTCTTGCCAGGCCAGGGCCTATGCAGGAGGCTCCCGACCCAGTTCCTGCCCTGCGCAGCCCTGTGCCCACCTGTGGAGTGAAACTATATGAATAACTAATGCTGTCAACTATGGAGACTGCTCTGGGCCCTCCCCCTTCTCTCTGTCTCTCTCTCTCTGTCAAAAAACAATAAAAATAAATCTTAAAAAAAAATCTGTGTTCCACCTCTTTATCCCTTCCTCCCCCCCCCCAGCCTCTGGCAACCACCTATCCTTTTACTGTCTATGGTTTTTTTTGCCTTTTCCAAAAATGCCATATGGGTGGAATGTATGTAAGCCTTTTCAGATTGGATTCTTCCCCTTAGCAATAAGCATTTAAGTTTCCTCCATGCCTTTATAGATAATTGTTATTAGCACTGAATAATATTCCAGTGTCTGATGTTCCAGTTTATTTAACCATCAGCTAGTGAAGGACATCTTGGTTGCTTCCAAGTTTTGGCATTAAGGATAAAGCTGTTATAAACATTTGCGTACAGGTTTTTGTGTGGACATAGTTTAAGCTCATTTTGCGAATAATTTCTCTGTGGCTTTTCATTCTCTTAACAGTGTCTTTCCACAGAGCAGAAGTTTTTAATTTTAATGCAGTCCAGCATACCAGTTTTTTTCTTTCCTGCATCATACTTTTGGTATTGTATCTAAAAACTTATTGCTAAACCCAGGGTCACCTAGGTTTTTTCTCCATTTACCTTCTAGAAGTTTTATAGTTTTGTGTTTTATATTTAGATCTGTGATTCATTTTGAGTTCATTTTTGTGAAAGCTCTCAGGTCAGTGCTTGAATTTTTTTTTTTTTTTTGGTAAATGAATGTCTACTTGTTCCAACAGCAATTTTTGAAAAGACTATCCTTTTGACATTGAAGCATTGAATTGCCTTGGTTCTTTGTCATCATCAGTTAACTATACCTTTGTGAGTGACATTGTCTTTTCAAATGTCTTACATTCTAGATTTGTCTGTTCCTTCAACATATAGTTTAATTTGTTTTCCTAAACTGTATGCCTTATAAGCTGGAACTTGGGTCTAGACAGGGGTCTCCAAACTGCGGCCCGCGAGGCCCTCTCATCCGGCCTGTGGAAACCTTTTTATCTACGGGAAAAAAATACGGAAATTTACGTGTATCCTGCCAAGATCAGCCACTTACTTTTTCTACTTCTGTTCACAGTCAATGAGATGATATAACTGCTGTTTGATAGTTAATGTGGCCCTCAGGCTGAAAAATTTGGAGACCCCTGGAAGATTAGAGTCACATTGTATCAGGTCAGGAGATACACAGTGCTAGGTTATCCCTCCTGTGGTAGTTAAGTAAAGGTGGTAATCAGCAGATCTTTTCTTTGTAAAGGTATTTTTCCCTTTGCAATTAGTAAGTAATCTATGGGGTAATATTTTGGCCATGTAACAAATACTTGAATCTGTTTGTCAGACGTGCTAGGTTCTGGGGAGATAACAGTAAAGAGAAAGATTTCTATTCATGGAATTTGTCTTTTTTCGTACAAGTTTGAAGACAGTAGCAAGATTGGGTCTATCCTTGGAGGAGGGTACATTTGCAGTTTAAGATACGTTATGTCAGAAAAAAATGGAATCAGTGAAAAAGTATATACCAATGAGTACAGAGTTTCAGTATGGGACCATATAAAAGTCCTAGAGATGGATAGTATGTGATGGTTGCATAACAGTGTGAATGTACTTAATGCCACTGAACTGTAGACTAAAAAATGTTTAAAATGATAAATCCAATATGTATGTCACTACACTTTTTAAAAGTATATGCCGGGGAAGCCGGGATGGCTCAGTGGGTTAAGCGCTCACTTTGCAGCACTGGGGACCAGGGATCGAATCCCGGCCCCGGCCCGTGTGGAACCATATGCTGAACTGGGAGCTCTCCCAGTTCAGTACTCTCTGTCTCTGTCTCTCTCTCTCTCTCTCTCTCTCTGTCAAAAAAACAATAAAAATACATAAATAAATATTTAAAAAAAAAAAAAAGTATATGCCATTATAATGCATCACTGAACTCAGCTAGCCCTTTTCCCTGTAACTTTACTCAGGTTTCCTATTGGTTATATGGACTAATTAGGAGAGGAACTCTTTCTATAATAAAATTCTATTGTTCAGTTTCGACAGAGAGCAAGAGTCAGTGATGTTATATTTCACCCCCTCCTCCAGTATAGTTGTTTGCCTATGTAACCTCTCAAGGAAACAAACCACTGTTGAGATAGATCTTTGGGTTTCCTCAATTGTGCCCAGGCTGTGGGTGGAGCTTCAGCTGTTGGTGCAGACTGGCTCTGCCTTTCACTATGTGTGCTGTCTCCATTTGTTGCAGTTTGCCAGGTGCAGGACTGCCTTTGCCAGGATATGGAGAGAGATCTACAACTGGAATTGTTATTTAAATGCTGCCATTTTGACCCAAGAAATCCTATAGATTCGGGATAAGAGCAATAAATGTAATGCCAGCAGCAAAGTGATTGTTGACCCATTTTCTGTGAGGGCAAGCCCTCATTTAGAAACTAAACCCTGTGATTAAGCGCAGGAGCTCTGTGTAGAGGGAAGGAAAGAGTACCTTTGTTTGTGGCTGATGGAGCTTGCATCACCTGTCTTGCCTGCCTTTTTCTTTTTCTTTTTTTTTTTTCTTTTTGCCTGAATTGACTGTGGAGGGAGGAGTAGGTGGTAGGAAATGCTTGAATGATGGCTGTGGCAACAGTATGATACCATGGTAAGGTGAACTGTGATTTTCTTCAATCTATAGAAATTTTATCCATCTGAAACCTTTAATTGCCTTCATGTTGAAGAATATCCAATTTATCACAGCTTTCAGCCTATAGATTAGGTTATATGTGTATAGTCTTCGCTTTGGCAGAATAGGGAATTAGTATATTGTAATACAGTATTTTTCACAGTTTTTGGCTAATCTCAAAAATTTCAGGAAATGGTACTTATTTGTACTGTGTTTTCTTATATTTTCCATTTCATTCTGTTATTTCACATTTTTAAATTGCATATATGACCTAAATTGATTTTATGCCCCATCGTTTAAAGAAGATTGGTATAGAACAGTGGTTCTCAAAGTATGATATGTATGCCCAGGATTCCTTTTTTTTTGAGAGAAAGAGAGAGAAGGGGGAGGGCTCAGAACAGTCTCCATAGTTGACAGCATTAGTTTTTCATATAGTTTCACTCCACAGGTAGGCGCTGGGCTGCACAGGACAGAAACTGGGCCAGGAACCTCCCGCATAGGCCCCAGCAAGAACTGAACTGGGGGCACAACCCAGTTCAGCATACGGGTCTGCATGGGTCCCAGAATTCAATCCTCGGGCTCTGGGGCTGCAAAGTGAGTGCTTAACCCGCTGAGCCATTCCAGCTTCCCCGTGTCCAGGATTCTTTAATAGGGGTTTGTGAAGTCAAAACTAGTGTCATAGTAATACTAAGATATTTACCTTTCTCATTCTCCAGTAAGTGGAGATTTTCCAGAAATACAGTGAAGTTTTTCAGAACTATATGATGTGTGATGACATTGCTGTCAGTGCTAGTGGAATGTGTATTTGTTCATTCTTCTGTTTTCTAGAATTTCCTAAAGCAGTGGGATCTAAATGTGTTCTTTCAGAGATTAACTCAGTTTTCAATACTCATATTGTGCTCTTGCTAGCTACTTTTGATTATACCTGTTGTAATCTCTATAATTTCATTGTGGTCCAGTGAATCATTACTTTGAAATCCTGAAGTTTTCCTTGAGCCTATGTGGAATGCAAGTGCAGTAAGCACTCATTGAACGTTGTTAATAGGTTCTTGAAAACTACAACTTTCGGCAAAACAATGAAACCAATTTTGTCATAGGTTAATTGATATAAACATAAGTTCCTACAATATATTTCTGGTCACAAAAACATTACCAAACTTCTAAACAAAGACTCAAAACACTTCTAATATTAAACATTTAAGTAAATATGATCTATACATACATTTTTAAAAAGTTAAAAAAAAAAAAAAGATGATTATTTTCCAGCAAGTCAGAATGCAGGGCAGTAACCCATCCTGGACTGAGTGCTCTTCCATCACAGGATGCACGCATGTGTGTGCGCACACACACACACCTACTCACACTGAGACAATGTTAGACACTCCAGTTAACCTAGCATGCACATCTTTAGGATGTGGGAGGAAACTGGAGTACCTGGAGAAAAGCCACTCAGACATGGGAGAACATGCAAATTCCACACATCCTGGCTGGGAATCGATTTTTTTTTCTCATCAATGTTATTAACAAAATGATATTATTTAAAGAGCTGCTGTATGTTTTGTCTTGTTTTGCAATTACATATTTAGAAAATTACTCAGTTTTAATTTGTAATTTGTAAATACTGATATATATATATAACCTACATACAAAAGCTGTTTGGGGTCCTCAGTAATTTTTTAAGAGATTCCTGAGATAAAAAAGTTTGAGAACTTCTGGTGTAGTGGTAATGTGGACTTGTTTTTGTTTGTTTCTGCAGGGGAGTGTCACATGCTCTTTTTTTATGGTAAAATATATATATGATGGGATCTATATCTACCCTTCACAAATTTTTAAGTGTGTTGTTAACTATAAGCACAGTGTACAGCAGATCTCTAGAACTTTTCAGTCTTACATACCTGAAACTTTATACACATTGAACAGCAATTCCTTATCTCCCCCTCCCCGTCAGTCTCTGGCAACTACCATTTTATTTTACTTTCTGCTTCTGTGAGTTTAACTACAGTGTAGGCTTTTTGTTTTGTTTTGTAATAACAGTTGGCTTTGTATTTGAGTCCCAGCTTGGCTACTTGTTAAGTAATCCTGGCTCAAGTTACTGAACTGTTTTGATTCTTAATTTCTTCATACCTAAAATTGACACTTTACTATCTTCATAGGGTTGTTTTGAGGATTGAATGAGCTAGAAATATAGGTTTGAAATTACTTAGCATATAGGAAGCACACATATGTTAGCTATTATTATAATAGGAGATGTAGTATATCTAGCCACATTGATATTTAGCTATAGCATATCTTAGCAGTATTACCTGTGTGAAACTGAATTGTCTAAACCAGTGGTGTCAAACTCAATTAAAACACGGGCCATTTGGTGCAACAGGCAAGATTCACGCGGGCCATATCACATTTACAAACGTTGCCGGAACTGAGTTAACACATTTATACACGCCCACAGGCCCCAGGAAAGGCACTGGGCCACCTGTATACTCATCTTCAGTAGTTAAAGGGTGAATGAGGGAATTGTGTGTACAGTATTGCCTCGATCTCCCCTAAGCGCTATTTTCTTCATAACTTTTTTTTCTATTTTCACTTTATTTCAGAGCATCGTGCACGGGTCACAAAAAATTACCTTCGGCCTGCGTGCTGACAGTTTGACACCCCTGGTCTAAACCTATTCTAAGTTCTTGTTCTCATTCTGCTCTTGCCTATGCCTCTAGACTTCCTTAAGTGGGTTTTGTTTTCCAAACAAATTGTGAGCTTGAAAATAGCAGCTCTCTTCTGTTTCTTTCTGTTGTATCTTGGGCAGTACTCACCCCATAGTAAACATTAAGGACATGTCAGTCCTATACAAAGACCATGGGAGATACATATTTATAATCCCTCTGAGGATGATGGTGAGAAAAGAGCTTTTTAGGTCTCTGTCCTGTTTCTTTACTCTATCTCTCTTAAGAAACTTTCTTTTCACTACTGAATAGGCTTCCTAAAAAGTATAGTGAAGGATGACTTATACCGGTAATTTATTTTTTAAGATTTATTTTATTGTTTTTGACAGAGACAGAGAAGAAGGGGGAGGGCCCAGGGCAGTCTCCATAGTTGACAGCATTAGTTTTCCATGTAGTTTCATTCCACAGGTGGGCACGGGGCTGCACAGGGCAGGAACTGGGTCGGGGGCTTCCTGCATTGGCCCCAGCAAGAACTGAACTGGGGACACACCTCCAGGTTAGCATATGGGTCCGCATGGCCCAGGCCCGGGATTCGATCCTCAGTCTCCGGGGCTGCAAAGCGAGCGCTTAACCCACTGAGCCATCCCAGCTTCCCCTAGTCTGACTGTTTTGATGTCCAGAAACTTGTCCTTGTATAAGTACATTGCTACTCTTCTGTCTCTACTCTTCCCATCTTCACATATGACTGTTCCTTTAAGTTCTGTCTACCCAGAAATGAACAATAGTGGAACCAGCTCTACCACTTACAGCAGGGGCTTCTCCCAAATAACACCTTTCAGAAATGACCACTTCATATTAAATTTTTGGCAGTGTGATGGTAGAGAGACTACAGTTGTTAGATTTCATAAAATCTCATCCTTCGGATTAAACATTTGATTTGAAGAGATTTAGAGATGGTGGCTTCATAAAAGAGCTCCTGAAAGGGATGGATTTGGAAAACTTACTAGAAGCCTACCACTTGGGATGATAGGAGAAAATCTTATCTGATGTCTAATGCTATTTTAAGCAGAGGTATATGAAATAAGACTTGTTTCTAACCACATAAACCATTCTTTCTGAGAAAGCTAGTTTCCCAGTCCATTGTTGGTTGATTCATTGTTCACATCCACAATTGTTAATATTTTTTGAGCATGTGCTGGCTACTTTACATCTTTTATCTCACTTAATCCTCGTATAGTCCTGTACAATGGCTTTTATTTTAATCAATAGTTAAGTAGGTCATTATATATAAAGATGACCAGGATTGAGCCCTGGAAACCTGGTCCAGACCCTGGCATTACTCTGTACAGCCTCTTTTTATGTATAGAGCACTTCACAGTTTGCAGAGTGTTTGTACATATGTTCTTATTTAAACCTCACAGCAGTCCTTTGCATTAGGTGAAGTTCTTGACATTTTCACATGAGGAAATGGAAGATTAAGGAATGTGAAGCTCGAAGTGGCAGTACCTAGACCCAGGCCCACTCCCACTTCTGACTCCCAACTCCTCATTACGTAGTTTTGCTAAGGATAACAAGCAATAAATACTGACAGTAATACCTGAAGATGAATTTTCTAAGAATTTTAACTTGGTTGAATGTGATTGGTAATGGTTTAGATGTGATACTTAAGTGGAGGAATTTAGCAAAGATGTGATCATTAACTTGCATTATTGGTTTCTCTGATAGCTTGCGTATATTAAGTATTCCTTTTGCTATTGGACTTATTAATGATGTGAGTCAAGTTTACCACTTTTATACTAACTCTTATAACTCGAGCGGCACCAGGCTGATTTGAAGCGCCAACTGGAGCGGCGCCAATACAGTGCCCGGCTGATTTGAAGCGCCAACTCGAGCGGTGCCGCTGCGGCACCCCATTGATTTGAAGCGGCAACTCGAGCGGTGCCGCTGAAGCACCCGGCTGATTTGAAGCGGCAACTCGAGCGGTGCCGCTGCGACACCTGGCTGATTTGAAGTGTCAAATCATAACATACAATCCTAAGAAACCGACAAAATGGGGTATCAGAGTTTATACTCTAGCTGACTCGAAGACTGGCTACATTTGCTGCATTTTGCCATATTATGGATCTCTCACAACAGAGCTCTTGGTCAGACCCGATTTACCTGTTTCATCAAGAATTCCGATACACTTATACAAAATGTTGTTGGAGAAAATTCCAGGTGCTCAGGGGCACCATATGTACACGGATCGCTACTACACTAGTTATGTCTTAGCTCAAGAACTAGCCAAATTGAAATGCAATATCTCCGGAACGATCTTAACAAACAGGAAAGAATTGCTCAAGGAAATAAAAAAGCCAAATTTTTCGAGAAAATCCATGGTCACGTATCGATGGGGTAACACCTTACTTTTAGGGTGGAAAGATAAGAGGATTGTCACTTGTTTGACTACGAGGGGTGAAACAGGAATGTCAACGGTCAAAAGGATTACATGAGGTGGTGTGGAAATAATGGTCAAGAAACCCAATATTGTTTTGAATTATATAAAATATATGGGTGGTGTTGATCGGGCGGACCAATATGCATCAAGGTATTGTTTTCTGTGAAAATCGCTTAAATGGTGGCGTAAGCTTTTTGGGGGGGGCATGGAAATTTGCCTGATCAATTCGTACATTCTGTATAAACTACAAAAGACCAACAAAGGGGAAAAGCCACTCAGCCATTTGCAATTTCTAAAAACACTTGTCGAGCAATTGAGAGGATCATATCGCCAGAATCATGAGCAAGCGTCTACGTCGCATTCCAATGAAATCTACTAAATGGGAAGCTTCACATAGTACTACAAGGGCCAAAAAGGGACTGCAAGGTTTGCTGTGACCATAACACGCCTGGAGGTAGGCGGAAGTAACATATTACTGTGATACGTGTCCTGGTAAACCTAGGATGCATCTTGGGCATTGTTTTACAAAATATCACACAAAAACTCATTACAGAGTGTAATATTTATCAAATTTTGTTTTCGATATAAAAATAAATAAATTGGTGAAATTTTATTATTTATATACGTTTGTTTGTTTATAAATGATTTTAAAGTACTTGTAAAATGTTTCCGCAATTTGGCCAAAATCGTCTCTAGTGGCTGGTTCGCACAAGCGAAAAAGGCCTCGAGCGGAAAGGGCTAATGTTCCTGTGTAAATTCAGAAGTGAAGACATAGTTTTCTCTGCTTTAACTTGGCACAGATGGGTGGTTGAAAGCTTAGAAGGAAAGTATTGTCAGGATTATAATGTAATCATGGTAGTGGAGAGAAGTATATGTTTGTGGGGGCAATTTAAAATACCATCTCTTAACCTTTTCCCAATTCTTTCTAGAGCTCTGACTCATACTCCATAAAATTTCATGGCTCCTCTATTATCTCAAGTTAGAAAAAGAAGTCATAGTTTTAGCGACTGACCTTTGTCAGTGAGTCAAAACATTAATCATAGAGGCCATAGAGGAAAGCATCCTGATGAGAGGAATGTAGCAAGGCTGGAAGTAGATGCACTTATATAGTATCTTCTGGCTTCAAATGGCTGCTTGCTATCTCTCTAAACTCACCTAAGAGTTAGGTGAAGCAGCATGTGTGACACATTTCATGGCTTAAATATTTGACTGAGCAAATGTCTAGAGTTAGTGTTTTTCAGAATAAGCTGTCCTTTAAGGTTCATAGTACCTTTCTCAGTGACTGGCAAAAACGTCACTCTTCCCATTTAGATTTAAGACGAACTTGTAGGGGTTTTTTTTCCTTTTCTAAAAATTGTTCTTGCCTAACAAATCTAATCTTTACCTTTAGGAATTGAAATAGCATGGCTTGCACCATGTGTCATACTAATGACTTATAGTTGCATCAGTTACAGAAGATGGTGGAAAAACTGCATTATTTTTGCTTCTATGTTCTGTATATGTGTTGCTATAGAAATAAATTTGGCAATAAACAGAAGTGTTCATGGAATATTTGAATCTAGTGGTTGTTCAATGGTTAATGGTTGAGTTGAGGGAGAAACGATATTTCTGAGTTTATTATATCCACTGTTGGTGGGTAGTATTTTTGTTGTATGTGGGTAATTTAAAATTATTTCCAGGGGAAGCCGGGATGGCTCAGTGGGTTAGGCGCTCACTTTGCAGCCCTGAGGACCAAGGATCGAATCCTGGCCCTGGCCCGTGTGGACCCATATGCTAAACTGGGGCGAGACCCCAGCCCAGTTCCTGCCCTGTGCAGCCCCGCCCACCCATGGAATGAAATTATGTGGAAAAACCAATGATGTGCAACTATGGAGACTGTTCTGGGCCCTCCCCCTTCTCTGTTTCTTTCTGTCTCTGTCAAAACAAAAAAATAAATCTTAATAAAACTGGTAAGTTGAATCTTGTGTGTAACAGTTTTATTTAATTTTTATCTGTCTATTTATTTATTTATTTTTAAAGATTTATTTTATTGTTTTTGACAGAGACAGAGAGAGAAACAGAGAGAAGGGGGAGGGCACAGAGCGGTCTCCATAGTTGTACGTCATCAGTTTTCAATATGGTTTTATTGCACACAGGTGGGTGGGGGCCGTGCAGGGTGGGAACTGGGCTGGGGGCCTCCCACATGGGAAGCTCACCCCAGTTCAGCATATGGGTCCACACAGGCCGGAGCCTGGATTTGATCCTTGGCCCCCCGGGGCTGCAAAGCAATTGCTTAACCTGCTCAGCCATCCCGGCTTCCCCTAATTTTTATTTTTTGTGATTCATTTCTGCCCTCTCTCTGACCCCCATTTGTTATGAGACCTTTCTTCAGTGTCTCATTTTCTTATGTATTTATGTAAATTCAGATGCTGTATAATCAATTTTATATCATCAATATCTAACTTTAAATTTCAGTTTCAGTTGTTCTTAGCATATTCTAGGGTAGGGCTACTTTATCCTTGTACCAATTTAAAATGTATATAATTCACTGCTTTTTAGCATAGTCAGAGTTATGTAACTACCACCACTACCTAATTCCAAAACATTTTCATCACTCCCGAAGGAAATCCATACCGTTAACATTCACTCCTTTTTTTTTTCTATTTTTTTATTTATGCAGTGATAATTTATCTTAAAAATGCGAAAGTCATCTAACAAATTCTAATCCAAAATGTGGTTTACCACAGAATTTCAGGTAGTTTCAGGGAAGCAAAAGCAATTAAAATAATTATTTTATTATTTTTTTATTTATTTTTGAGAGAGAGAGAGAGAGAAGGGGGTGGACCCATAGCAGTCTCCATAGTTGACAGCGTTAGTTTTCCATGTAGTTTCATTCCACAGGTGGGCGCGGGGCTGCACAGGGCAGGAACTGGGACGGGAGCCTCCTGCATAGGCCCTAGCAAGAACTGAACTGGAGGCACACCCCAGTTCAGCATATGGGTCTGCCTGGGTCAGGGCTGGGATTCGATCCTCAGTCTCCAGGACTGCAAAGCGAGCTCTTAATCCACAGAGCCATCCCAGCTTCCCAGGAATTATATTATTAAAAGAAAGAAAAACAATATGTGAAAACATATAATGAGTCTAAGTTTCCCTTAAAAAACAAATCTTTCAAGTGAAATGTAATTGTTCTAATAAATGCTTAATGACCATTGTAGAAACCACATGGATTACCGCTTGATACTTAAATAGTTATAAAGAAAATAGAAAAACTGTCCTTAAAGAAAAAAATTAGATAGGCAAAAGCTTTTGGAAATTCTTAGACTGGTTCACCTTAAAAACTTAACAGTTCTGAATTACTTACATGATTACAGGTTGGTTTTATCTGCAAACCATGTACAATGTTAAGCATCAGTATACGACCAACAATTACATAAAATACTATATCAAAGGAAGATGCCTTTCTTGATGGCAAAATGACAGAAAAATGTAAACTAAAATTATACAGCGTTGAAAGGGAGACAACTATTATTTCTTCTGATTTAAGTCACCTATTAAGAAGAAAACTTTAATGATCACTTATTCCTCCCTCTCCCCAGCCCCTGGCAACCACTACTCTTTCTATCTCTGGATTTCCCTATTCTGAAAATTTCATATAAATATACTTACACAATACATTGTTTTTTGTGTTTACTTTTTTCACTTAGCACAGTGCTTTCAAGATTATTCCATGCCAAAGCACATATTAGTACTTCATTCCATTTTATGGACAAATAATATTCCATTGTGTAAATATACCACATTTTCTTAACCCATTCATGAATTGATTGACATTTGGCTTGTTTCTACCTTTTGGCTGTTATGAATAATGCTGCTGTGAACATCTGGGTACAAATTTTGTATGAACATGTTTTTTTTTTAATTATACACACACACATACATACATAGCTCAGAGTGGAATTGCTAGACCTGCCAAACTTTTCTAAAATGGCTTCATTGTTTTACATTCCATCAGCAATGTATGAGGGTTTCAGTTTCTCTACATTCTTGCCAACACTTGTTAACAGTCCACTTTTTTTTTTAAGATTAAAAAATTTTTTTTATTGTTTGAGAGGAGGTGGGAGAGAGAAGGGAGGAAGACCCAGAGCAGTCTCCATAGTTGTACATCATTAGTTGTGACATGGTTTCATTCCATACAGGTGAATGTGGGGCTGTGAGGGGCAGGAAGTGAACCAGGGGCCTCCCACACGGGAGGTGAGAACCTTTGCTGCTATGGTTACCAGTTGTGCTACAGTTAAGCATATGGTGTTGCATGAATTGGGGCCAGGAATTGAACCCTGGACCTTGTAGGTGCTCAAGCTTTCAGGCGCTGAGCTATGCTAGCACACACACACACACACACTTATTTGATAATAACGATCCTAGTGAGTGAGAAGTATTGCTCGTAGTTTTAATTTGCATTTCCTTTAATCACTAATTAATGATATTGAGCATTTTTGAGTGCTGACTGGGCATTTGTATATATTCTTTGGGAAGATATCCTTAAAACTAAATATTGATGGTCTGCTGCTTGGAATGCTATTGTTTAGATTAACTTATTTTATCTGATCTAAAAGAGTTTTTGCTTCATTAATTCAAATGTTTTAGTCTATCCTTGAAGGTTGTTTAGAAAGCTAATCTGGATACAGCTTTCTTATGAAAAAAATTGTATTTTGTATCCTGGCCTGAAATATGTCTGTAAAGGAAGTTTGCCCTGATAAGCAATGATAGACAAACAAAATGTTTAGTAGACCCTATTTGGTAAAATTTTTATTGTAAATTTATATTTCTAGGCTGAAAGAGTTAGCAGAGGAAATAAGTTGCAAGTAGGGAACCCACTGGCTCATTAAAATTTTGTTATATTATGTACATTCAGAGAATACTAGCTTACCTTTAGTTGAGAGAAAGATCTATAAGGCAAGGAAAATGATGCATACCATAGCAACTGAAGTTGAAAGTAACACTCTGCACATGTAGGGGAAACTATGACCACTTTTAGATAGGTATGAAAAAGTACATGATTTCATCCTTAATGACCCTCTCTCCTCAGCGTGGTACCATGAGACGACGCTATGAAGATGACGGCATTTCAGATGATGAAATTGAGGGGAAAAGAACTTTTGACTTGGAAGAGAAACTTCACACCAACAAATATAATGCAAATTTTGTTACTTTTATGGAGGGAAAAGGTCAGTATCATTTTGGTTCAGACCTGCTGCCCCTTGATATAGGAAATTGTAGATTCTGGGAACTGTGGGCTTAATTGCCTGTTGCTGTGATGGTGTTTATCTTTATTTTCTCCTTTTATACAATGTCACTCATACACCACCACCACCAAATCCTCCCACTCTTTGAGTCATTTTCTGCTATATTGTAAGAAATAAACATTTATTAGGGCAGGAACATTTGAGTTTTTCCCTAAAGGCCCTTTTTCTCCCATCTCTTGGTTTGGGTTTAATTACCAATAGTACAATAAAACCCCTTTTTATACATGTACCCACTTCACCAAAACTGAGGTATGTGTACCATGTAGCTTTGCTCCTTAGCAAACTGACAGAGATGTCATGGTATCTATTTCAATGAACAGAATTAAGTTTTTTTGGCTATTAGAGACAGGGTAATGATAATTTATGCCTAGGATTTATAAGATGACTCATTAATAGTATTACCTCCTATTGGTTAAATTATGAATTTACTGTCGAAATACAAACTTAGCAAACCCTTGAGCCCTGCTTGTCAGTTACCTTTTTCCAGCTTTTTCCACCTCCTGCCTTTCTAACAATTATTTTTCTATGGTAACAGATTTTAATGTAGAGTATATCCAGCTGGGTGGCTTAAGAGACCCTCTGATTTTCAAGAATTCTGATGGACTTGGAATAAAGTAAGTGTTCTTGGCCTGATTAGCTATGTTTATGAAATGGCCATGTTATACCTAGGGCTATTGTAATTGATATTGGTAATTGAAAATAGTTTTCCATTTAGTTTTAAAAGGATATATATTTGTTCTTTTGTTACAAAAACAATTTGCGGTTGTTACAGGTAAATGAGAAAATACAGATGAACTATAAAGAAAATAAATTTAAATCTGAAATCTACCACCCTGAGAAAATTACTAACATTTTGGCTATTCTTTTTTCTTATGTATATAGGTACATATATAATCATTTACATTTAAAATGTATTTTAAGCCTAAATAAGACAGTTGACATGTTTCAACTGGGGCATTCTTAGTACTTTAAGAAAAAAACCACACTGACTAGAAAAGTTTTGCTTCCCATCTATACTTACTGGTATTTGTTTCATAGGATGCCAGATCCAGACTTCACTGTGAATGATGTCAAAATGTGTGTGGGTAAGTAATAAGCTTGTGTCCCTCTGTGTCTTTGAGGCAAAAATTTTAGACTTAGAACTGAGTCTTAAATCTTAAGATTTAAAAGCTTAGGAACATTGAAGTATATATTTGACTGAAGTATATACTACTTAAAGTAGTTTCTTCAATAGAAACTACTGTTTATTAACTGAGAATTTTCTCAAAGGGAGTTACAAAGTTGCTTCATTTATCACTCATTAGCCATAGAACATTTGAACCTCTGCTTCTTTCCTACCTACCTTTTTTTTTTTTTTTTTTTTTTGTCTTTGTGCATTCCCCCTTCTCTCCATAAAGAGTCTGCCTTCCAGGGCAGCCTGCCCAAGAAAATGAAATGTGTATCTCAGAGCCAAGAATGAAGCTTCATTCAAACCTGTGATTCTCTTTCTTTCCATAAAAACAGCAGAGGAATTTCCAGGAGAAATGTACCAATTCTTCATTTGGTAACTTGGCCCAGGTTTGAAACTTTGTAAGCTGAGAAGTAGATATATTAATATTTCTCTTCATCAGTGACTGGTTAACTTGAGTCTTTAATCTGATTTATATTTTATTCAAAATTTAGGAAAAGAAAACAAACTAGAACAATCTAGTTATTAAAGAAGCAACATTTCTGAGGTTAGTTAAGGTTCAGGTCAATTCTCTACTATTCAGTGTGGTCCTGAAACACGCCAAGATCCTTAGGAATTCAGAGATGGTCATTCTTCTATACACAATAAGACAATAAAGTGGATTGAAATATTTTAGAAATGTTTCCAACAGGACATGAAGCAAAAGGAGTTTTCTGATGCTTTCCTCTGAACACTACAGCTTCCTCTGACCAGTGCAAGCTCTCATTTTTCTTTGGAAATTAAATATTGTAGTGCTATCTCTTGGCCACTTGAGGGCCTTGTATAAATTTTCTGTTTATCCCAGAGGTGAAAGTCACAGACAGACAACCCAGGTAGAGAGAAGTTCTCTAATTCCCTATATTTTTCACTCCCTCACTGTTTCTGTATTAGATTCTAGCCATCTATCTGCCTGTTACTATGTATTTCCTAGTACCTAGCACTGTCTCTGGAGTATATAATAGGTGCTCAGTAAATTTGTTAAGTAGTTAAAATGAATTTTACTCTTCACAAGGCCATGTTTTCTCAGGAGACCTCAGAAAACCTACCTGAGTACTTATTGGTCTATCACTGGATTTATTTTCTTAATAGACTGTCAGAACAATAATTTCTTGGATCAATAAGTTAATGCACCACCACAGCTTTTCTCTATTGATCAAGCATTCTTATGGGTTTGTAGTCCACCTTCAGAATCGTTAAAAATATACTTGTTAAAAATACAGACTTCTGGATCTCACCATAGGCTAATCCAAATTTCTGAGCTATAAAATATAACTTAATTGATCACTAGTCTTCTTTGGGATTTCTTTCTACTTTCTTACCACTTTTATTTACTCAGTTATATGTTTACTGCTAATAGTGATCTTTGGAATCCTTTAGTAACCTCATATTTTCCAAATACATCTGCGAATGGTCACAGATGTCTTTGCTGTGTTTTTAAATAAAGCATTGATTATATCAACTTACCAGAAATTTCAGCTGATGCCCAACTTTATGTCCAGGTTGTTTAAAGTCTAGATTTTTCCCCTCTTGGATAACTGGTAAAAGTGCAGTGAACAAAATACTGGTGATTACAGTAATCCATTTTCACTACATATACTTTGGCTAATCCAATATTAGTTCCAACTAATGTAGACTGTTTCATCTCCAGTGTCAGTTCATATCCCAAAAAGAAGAAAACCTTTCTATTGTGTAAACTTTATGTGATGGTATATATTGGTTGAGAGTATAAACTCAAACAAAACTGTCCATATTCAAAGTCCAGCTCTCCTAATTACTAGCTGTAGACATGTTACTACTTAGACATGTTACTTAAATGTGAAGTGCTTAAAACAGTATCCGGTACTTAGGTAGTATGTGCTCAACAATTGTTAGCTTTTACCGTGTCATTGTTTTATCTGAGTGCATTTGTACATACACAGAGTACTGAATGCCCTGATAGCATTGGCAGAGTGGAACTGCTTTTACTTTGATCTACATTCTTTTTCTTTTTCTTTTTTTTTTGGTCAGTTTATTTATTTATTATTTTTGACAGAGAGAGAGAGAGATACAGAGATAGAGAGAGAACTGAACTGGGGGAGCTCCCAGTTCAGCATATGGTTCCGCATGGGCCGGGGCCGGGATTCGATCCCCAGTCCCCGGCGCTGCAAAGTGAGCACTTAACCCACTGAGCCATCCTGACTTCCCCTAAAAAATTTTATTGTGAAATACGAATAACATAAAATTTACCGTTGTAATCATTTTAAAGTATACATCAGTGGCATCAGTATATTCACAGTATGCAACCATCACTAATACCTAGTTCCAGAACTTTTATTAACCTCAAATGGAAACTCCTTACCCATGAAGGAGTCACTCTTCATTCCCTCCTTCTCTCAGACCCTGGAAACCACTAATCTACTTTCTGTGTATTTGCCTATTCTGGCTATTTCATATAAATGAAATCATAAAATATATGTGGCCTTTTATGTCTGGCTCCTTTTACTTGACATAATGTTTTTGAGGTTTATCTTTGTTGTAGCATGTAACAGTACTTAATTCCTTTTTATTGTTGAGTAATACTCCATTGTGTGGGCATACCACATTTTGTTAATTCGCTCATCTGTTGGTGGATATCTGGGTTACTTCCACCTTTTGGCTATTATGACTAGAACCGCTATGAACGTTCATGCAAAAGTTTTTTTTGAACACCTGAGTTCGATTCTTCTGAACATATACCTAGCAGTGAAATTGCTGATTATGTGGTCATTCTGTTTAATTTATTGATGAACCACCAAACCATTTCCCATAATAGCTGCACCACTTTACATTCCTACCAACAGTGTCTGAGGGTTCCAGTTTCTCTGCATCCTTACCAGCACTTATTTTCCTTTCCCGTATTTTTTTTTGTTATTATAGGTGTGAATTAGTATTTCAAAGCAAATTTGGTTAAGCATTTGCTTTTTCTTCCCAATCATGAGGAGTAGTTTGGTCCATTGTCTTACATTATCAGTTTTATTTATTTATTTTTTTTTTAAATTTATTTTATTGTTTTTGACAGAGACAGAGAGAAGAGGGAGTGCCCAGAGCAGTCTCCATAGTTGTACGTCATCAGTTTTCTACATAGTTTCATTCCATGCAGGTGGGTGGGGGGCCTCCCCCATGGGAGGCATGCCCCCTCAAGCCAGGGGCCAAACTGGGGGCCTCCCGCATGGGAAGTACAACCCAGTTCAGCTTATGGGTCCACACAGACTAGGACCAGGACTGGATCCTTAGACCCCAGGGCTGCAAAGCGAGCGCTTAACCCACTGAGCCAACCTGGCTTCCCCTATCAGTTTTATTTTTATGTGTATTCTGCCATTTCGATTTCATTGTGACCTATTCTTGTCCTCTTGCCTATTATCTTTTATCTCTTAACTAGATGTAAACACCTAGAAGGCAGGGACTAGGTCTTAATACTACTTAGTATAGTTGCCAAGGCCAAGTATGTAGTATTTGTTAGTTTCTTAAAAGGTGAACAATATCTTTTTTTTTTTTAATTTTCTTAAATTTATTAGGGTGACATTAGTTAATTAAATCACATAGTTTTCAAATGTACAGTTCTATGGTACATCATCTATATATTGCATTGTGTGTTTACCACCCAAAGAACAATATTCTTAATATTCCCATGACAGCTTTTTATTCTCTCCCTTCATCACCATTGTCTTAACTGTTTAGCAGCACCTCCTCTCCATATCTTCTCTTATGCTGATCCCTCTGTTTGGAATTCTCTCTGTTGAGTCTTTCTTGCTGAAATTCTATTCTTCAAGGCCCAACTCAAATGTCTCTTCTTCCCTCTCTTTTTTTTTAAAGTGTTCTCTGGTCAATCTAATTTTTTAAAAATATATATATTTTTCTTTATTTTTAACTTAATTTGAGCACCTACTTTGTGTTGGACATTTTACTTAATTGGCTAAATACTCCCAGCCTCCCACAAGGTTACGGCATATTATTCCCAAGTTATAGAAGACAATATTAAGGTTCCAAGCAATTACATAAGTTGCCCAAGTAGTATGAGAGCTGAGATTTAAATGTAGATCTCTTTGGCTGCAAATTTCTTGTTTTCTCCTCCTGCTATTTTATGCTACCTCTTATGGCATTCTGCCTTTTGCTGTCATTGTTATCATTGTTTGAGAATCTGATATAGAAAGATCTTTGTATCCATTGTATCTTTTTCATTTTATTCAAATATTTGTGGAATGCATGAAAGGGGGGCTTATATTAGAAATTCTTGACCAGTTTGGGAAATGACCCTTTTAAAACAAAATAATAGATTCAAATTTAATCCTCACTAAATAGTAGCTCTTTCATTAAAATTGTGGGATAGATTAGGTTCAGTTTCAAACCTGCATCATAGCACTGTGGTTGTGTGGAGAAGCACATGGAGTCTCGAGTGGACTACCTGAGTTCTTGTCTTGCTTTGTACTGCAAGTTACCTAACACCTGTTTTCTCTTCTACAGAATGGAGATTAGTAGTACTTAGCATTTAGAATTGTTGGGATTGAGTGAGATATTGAATATAAGATATATATATTTAAGATGTTGAATATAAGACCATATAGTAAACATGCTATAAGGAGTAATTGTTGTTTTTAATATTAACCATTGTCTTTCCCATTATCTATGATTTGATTTTTTTGTTCATTGTCCATCTCAAATCATAACTGTCTCCTTGTCTATTACTGAATACGCTAAATAAAAAAGGATAGTTTGTTTCCTTCCACTTGTATTTTATATCCTTAATATAGTTAAGGATATTAGTGGCTCAGTAGAGGTGATGGGATGCATCTTTCATGGCAGGGAGTCGTCGCATGGTGGATGTCATGGATGTGAATACACAGAAAGGCATTGAAATGACCATGGCTCAGTGGACACGCTACTATGAGACCCCAGAGGAGGAGCGAGAAAAACTCTACAATGTCATCAGCCTGGAGTTCAGCCACACCCGGCTAGAAAACATGGTGCAGAGGCCCTCCACGGTTAGTCTAACCCAGCTGTGTCCAACCTTTTGGCTTCCCTGGTCCACATTGGAAGAAGAATTATCTTGGGCCACACATATAATACATTTAACACTAATGATAGCTGATGAGCTAAAAAAAAAAAAAAAAAATGTCACAAAAAAATTTCATAATGTTTAAGAATTTGTGTTAGGTTGCATTCAAAGGCATCCTGGACCACAGATTGGACATGTCTGGTCTAACCATTTTCTGCACATTGTCATTGTTATCCAAAGGGTTGTTTATGTACTAGGAGAATGTACTTAACTGCTTTTTGTGCATACTAAGATGACCAAGACAATTTGATAAGAGTGCCGTAACTTGTATTTTCAGAAGGTTTATCATTTTATAAAATCATTTAATGTTTATATATACGGGGCCATTCTGATTTGCATCATCAGTAACTTAATTTAGGAATATTGGCCTTTGCACATAATGGAGAATAGACTGAAAATTCATTCTTAAAGAACTGTTATTATGAAATTTACCTAATAAATTCCTGTCCAATAGGTTTACATTTGCTGAAAAGCTTGGGAGAAAACTGGTTTAGAGTTCAGTGATTGTTTTATGAGGTGATTTCTTGAGTAGATTCTATTGGATGACTAATAGCAATAAATTGATACTCCACCCTAAGGGAAAATTAGTTTTTGATCCTCAGCTCTCTTAAAGGTAGATACTGATTTTATCTGTCTCTTGGCAAAATAGCGACTATCTACAAGACATTGAGAACACTTACTTTCCTAAGGGATATTGAAATAAACCTAATCATTTTTAGACCATTTTTATTCATTTAATTTCTGACTCAGAACTCAACTTTTGTCAAGTGTTTCACCTGGAAGAGCAAAACTTGGAATGTACTAATTATTTTTTTAAAGTCAAGGTCTCAGTGTTTTATCCTATCTCCATTTAAATTATTTTAATTATACCCTTTGACTTTGAAAGTTTGAAATATGGTAATTGCTTATCATATCTTTATATATGTATAAATATACACATATATACACACACACACATGCATACATGCCTTCCACTTGTTATTGCATTGTTATTACATTGATATGTATTATGTGTTAATATACACATTGATATGTATAGACTAACAGGAAAATGGTCTCAGTATTTTACTACTATCTGTAGAGACAGTATAATTTTTTGTCATTGCTTCTTATTACTGGAGATGCTATAACCAAATGCAGAATTTCTCATTAAAACTTTTTCCTCCTGACAAAAATTCTTTTTATAATAATAATCATTTGCTTGTTCATGAGGAAACACAGCAAGATAAGAATTACAGGTGGTCAGAATTTAGCCTTGTTATTAGCCAAACATGGTCTACTTAATAAATAAAGAATTCAATAAAAGAGGGATGTGATAATCACAGCAATATTGTTTGTAAATGTTTTACTATTTTTAGAATTTCAATTTAAAAATATCATTGTAGTTATAAAATTAAAGCCTTTCCATTCTTAAAGTTTAGAAATGTGTTATTCACACATAAAGCATTTTTTGTAACATCCTTAATTCATTTTGTTCCTAGTTTTAATGATAAAAATACTGTATCATTTTATAAAAATAAAAAAAAATACTGTACCACTAAATGGAGGAGTAGGTCTATAGAAGGGCTCAGAAATAGAAAATTTTCTAGAGGACAAAGGACTACGCACAAGTATCTTTTAGGGACCTACCTAAAGCATGCCCCAAAAGATTGAGCTATTACCAAGGTCACATCCTAAAAACAAGCAAGCTTTCTATGACCTTGCTATGTGAGCAGTAACGTGCTTGTTCTACTGCGGTACTATGTATTTATTTACTATCTCCCCACCATCATCACCGCCACCACCACAGTGTGTTCTTCCTCTTATCTAGGTCTTTTCTAACATATCTCCATAATGCTTTTTTTAAAACCAACTTTAATGAGGTATAATTGACATGCAATAAAATGCACCCATTTTAAATGTACATTTCGGTGAGTTTTGACAAATGTCTTTATTCATGTAATAATCTTTTACATGAACTAGATAATCTCTTGTTCACTATGATCTCCACAACTTAGAGTTTAGCTTATTAGTTTAAATGCCTAACAGATGCTAAGCACTGTGCTAGGTACTAGAGGTCCTGTGGAAAATAAAATCATTCTTATCCTTAAAATGCTTAGAGCCTTGAAGGGAAGAAAGACCAGAAAATAAACATTTATATAAACTTCAATATGGTAAGTGCTTCAAAAGTAAATAAATACAGAGTGTTGTGGGAGCCAATGGGAAGGACCCACAAAACCTAACCTGGGGGAGAATTGGGGAACCTCTTTGAAAGAGGTGATACCTAAGTTTGGTTGGCATGAAGGAAATAATGAGGCAAAGAGGAGGAATACTAGAATTCCAGGTAGAAGGAATAGAATGTGTAAAAGTAGGTGCAAGGAGAGTAAAGTGGTCAACTTTTAAGTGCCTGCTGTGGATACCAGTATAAAATAGGATTCTCTGGTGAGATGAGAAAGATTATTTACTGCTGTCATTCAAGCGGTAACTGAGGTAGATTTTAAAAATAGCAGCAGAGGCATAATGTGCAAATTTGTTTGGTGATGGGGACATTAGTTCATGGAAGGTCATGAGCTGTTTTTGCAGTGTATGAATACATAGTTCCTAGGTAGGTATTGGACTTCTGTGCCATATTCGTACATACCAGGTAGAAACTTGTGATTATCCCTACTAGGTATGTGTTTAGCAAAAGGCCCAACCGGTGTCTAAAGATTAACCTAAGAAAAAAGTATGAATACCTTACCACAATATAATCTTGGCAGTCAGACAATACCTAATAATACCAAATAAAGGGAGGTTGGAATGAGTGATTTGTTGTTGAAAGTGAGAAATTCTGTCCAGAAAAATTGAGTTTTCTCTGAACTAACACTGGATTAAAAAAAATGTTCATGTGTTTCTAACTTCTCCTCCCCCATCCATACACAAGAACTTGCAGTGTATTGAGCAAGTACAGTTACTCATTCTATGAAAGGCTTTCCAAAGAATGCCAGGCGATGGGAGATGCTGGCTACTTCATTAAGAGAACAGAAAGTTGACTTTGATTGAGGGACAGAAAGGAATCTGAGTCTCAAAATTCAGTGTTCTAGATCCAGTGGATGCTTGGTTAAAACTGTTGGCTCCCTGAGCAGAACTTCTTTAAAATGTTTACATTTGGATGTCTATTGGACACCTGCCTCATATCATTATTATTCACAGATTGTATGCATTTGTTTAGATATGTGTTGTAAAGAAATAAATAATCAAATGTGTAGATGTTATAAAGATTACCAAATACATGGGGTTCTTTTACAGCCATAGTTATTATATATTTGCAGTATCAGTGCTGTGCTGTTTTCACGTTTGTTTGGCTCACACTTTATATATCTGAGACTGTTTCTTAGAGAGTTCCAGGAGCTCATATATGAGCTTGCCTTTTTTTTTTTTTCTTCAAGATTTATTTTTATTGTTTTCAACAGAAGGACAGAGAGAGTAGAGGGAGAGCCCAGAGCATTCTCCATAGTTGTACATTAGTTTTCGATATAGTTTCATTCCACAAGTGGGTGCAGGGCTGCTCAGGGCAGGAATTGGGCTGCATATAAGCTTGGGAAAACATGACAGACCTAGAATTTTTTATTTCTAACTCATTGTGTTCTAGAGCACATAGTAAGGCTACAAATCCCTACTGTTGTTTTGTTTTGTTTTAAGGTTTATTTTATTGTTTCAGAGAAGGGGAGAGAGATGGGGCAGGGGGCCAGAGCCGTCTCCATAGTTGTATATCATTAGTTGTGACATAGTTTGTTCCACACAGGTGGATATGAGGCCACGCAGGATGGGAACCAAACTGGGGGCCTCCCACCTGGGAGGTGAGAACTTTTGCCACCATCCAGGTGGTTACCAGTTGTGCCGCAGTTCAGCATATGGGTTTGCATGGGCTGGGGCTGGGATTCAGTTCCCGGACCTTATCGTTGCAAGGCAAGCACTCAGCCTGCTGAGCTAGCTATCCTGGCATCCCTTGATTTCTTCTCTTTTTTTTCTTTTTAACTTTGGGTAGTTTAGTTGCTCTAACAGTGTTATATCTTTCAGTAAATTTATAGGTTCCTTTCAGATAGCACCTCTTACTGGGTCAAAAACTACAATTGATTATACTCACTGACACAGAGAAAAGGGCTTGGTTGGATACAACTGTGTAATTTAATGACTTCATTTTGATTAGTGTTGATGGAACCATTAGTCTTTATTCTCATTGAATAATTACTTTTAGAATATTTGCCTATTGACACTAAGATTTAGCAACAGATTGTTTTAATTTGCTTATAATTCAATTCCAGTCTTTTGGTGTGTACTTTGAGAAATTCTGTTTTTCTTGACTTTCAAATTCTCTTTAACCCCAATCCTTCCTTTGAAGCCTAAATGTTTCATCCTCCTATTAAAGGTGGATTTCATTGACTGGGTAGACAACATGTGGCCAAGGCATTTGAAAGAAAGTCAAACTGAATCAACAAACGCCATTTTGGAGATGCAGTACCCTAAAGTGCAGAAGTAAGTGGCTTGCCCTGCATTTTCCCAGTGTATTATGGGAGACCAAAATGACAACAAGGAACGGTTCCTCCCCTAGAAACCTTGCTCTGTGTCCTAAATTATCAAAAACATGGCTTATAGGGCAGCCTTTACAGTTCCAAAGGGAAGAGTATATGTAAGAGTACCATAGCCCATGATCACATAGTATAAAAAAACAAAATAAAAAACTGAACAATTTAGCCTTCTGATAATGTGATGACTTGAAATTGTATTCTTCTCACTGACTGAAAGTGGATTAAAGATGTATTTTTATTGTTTTTGACAGACAAAAAGAAGGGGAGGGCCCAGAACAGTCTCCATAGTTGCACATCATTGGTTTTTCCACATAGTTTCATTCCACAGGTGGGCGCGAAGCTGTGCAAGGCAGGAACTGGGCCAGGGTCTCACCCCGGTGAGAATGGAACTGGGGGCACTCCCAAGTTCAGCATATGGGGTCTACATGGGCTGGGGCTGGGATTCGATTCTTGGGCCCCAGGGCTGCGAAGTGAGCTCTTAACCCACTGAGCCATTCCAGCTTCCCCTGGAAGTGGATTAAGCAGAAGGTAGAGAAAGCACATAAGGGGAGAGTATGGCATTATAGTGAGACAGGTCCTCTTTCTCATCAATGCACTAACCCTGCTGCTTTTTTTTTCCGGGGGGGTCAGGTACTGTCTAATGAGTGTTCGAGGCTGCTATACTGACTTTCATGTGGACTTTGGTGGTACCTCTGTTTGGTATCACATCCATCAAGGGGGAAAGGTACGGTTGCAGTTGTGATGGGGTTGGAATCTGATGCTAGTTGTATGCCTTTTTCTTCAGTTCATGCATGCTTAATATACCTTGGAAATGAATCTTTAGGACATTATCCCCACTCGTATCTAGAGAGAATCATAGATTAAATTTATCTTCTTGGCTAGAGTTCAGTAAGAATAGTATTCATCTAGTCCAATATTATTATGCCAATATTGGCACTGTACTTAGTAAACTCTTAACAGTCCTGTTTATAGATTCCCAAAGTAGAATTCTCCAAATGGAGGCAAGGAAGTGGTTTTAGGAAGACAAGACAGTTCTCTATCTGAAAGGTCAATAATGAGATAGTAGAAGGGAATACAAATTTTGGATAGACTCACAATGAAATCAACAAATTGAGATCCAAACCATCTTTTCCTACCTATATGGAGACATTGGTCTGAAATGTGGCCAAAGGAAGCCTTTAAGTTCTCTCTGACAATGTAAATAGATTTTGGAAATTTTTCCTCATTCATAAAGAACTATGTTCCAGCTTGTCAGAGTGTTTCTGTGTGAGAGTGGAAATCTAGAATTAATACAGTGGTTTATAGTAGTATACTCAGTAAAAGTAACAGTAATTACCACTTTCCCCCTTTCTTAGAAGTGAATGTATTTGTGAGAGAAAAGTAAAACTGGAATGAAAACAGATAGTTTTTTAAATATGTGGTCCTCATCTAGTACAACTATACCTCCAAATTCAGTCATGTTACTTTGGATCCATTTAAGTGGTATCTTAAATTTTATCCTTTTGGTCTCAGTTACTACCTTAGGACTAAGCAATCCAGGCCTGTGTCTTGAAATTTTTTTACCCAACTATACTTTTTAGCACTGTAGAGGGCAGATAGCCAGAGGTGAATGGGGGGCTACTTAGGTGACAAGCCAAATGCCCCACTTTTCTCTGAGTTCTGATTGGGTTCCTTGTTCCACAGTCAAACCCCAGGAAAACCCTAATGCTGTCTATCAAGTGGAGGACAAAAAAAGATCTACTTCCTTGGGGCCCTTAGAATTTCCCAATTTTCAAGTTCTGTTGGCTGCAAGAAATGTTTGCCTCTCCTACCTGTTGGTTTTAATTTTATACCTGTTTATCAGTTGAGGGAGACAACTGGGTCATGTCAATGGCTGTTAACAGACTGAAGTTTTTTAACTCACAGGTCTTCTGGCTCATCCCCCCTACAGCCCACAACCTGGAGCTGTACGAGAATTGGCTGCTGTCAGGGAAACAGGGAGACATCTTTCTGGGTGACCGGGTATCAGATTGCCAGCGCATAGAGCTCAAGCAGGGCTATACCTTCGTCATTCCCTCAGGTAAGCAAGATGGGAAGAAGTAGATTATCTACTCTAGCTACTTTCTTGTCTTTAAGAAAAAGGAATTGATGGATTACCACCAATAATGATTATGATGCTGGGGTAGGCAGAAAACAAGGGTGTTGTCCTTTCCTGTCATTATGGAGTAGATGCTGAGTTTTTGTTTTTGTTTTTTTAAGGCAGTGTGCTTTTCCACTAACGGTGTATTTCAGAATTGCTAATGGAGGTTTTTCAGATCTACATGTTGGGGCCCCACATTAGCCCTAGATAGTCAGAATCTCTAGGGACAAAATCTATTCTTAAGGTGATACACAACCTCTGGTTAAGAACTACCTACTCCTCTAAAGGATGGCTGTGAAGGTTAAAGAGAGTGCAGAATCAGTAATGTTTTTGATCAGGTCACTAGTTCCAAAGTAAATACTTAGAAACAGCACAGATTTTGGAGTCACAGACCTGTGTTAGAATTAGGACTATGCATTTATCTGCTAATGCCACTTTGGTCAAGTATTTAAGTCCCTCTCTTAATTTGTTGTGAGGAATATATGAAAACACATGTAAATTCTGTTTTACTGAGCTTGGTTCATAGTAGGTGCTCCAATAAATAGAAGCAGCGTTTATTAACCTTTTTAGTGCAATGGGCCAATGTATCGGTTTTTGCATCTCGGGCTAAAAATGCGGCAGGCTGATACATTGGCTCATACGTAGACCATTAAATTACCCTTTGCGCTTCTCGCTAGTACTACTGCAGAAGGTAGTACTAAGAGGGTTAAAAGTTTGTTTTATGCTAATTACTTTACATGCATTTTCTCATTTAATGCTTACAGCAACCATATAAAGTATAATTTATCCTGGTTGTATGGAGGATAGTGAGGCTTCAAGAGATTAAATGGCTTGACCATCCATTAAGAGGCAGAATCAGTAAAATGTGTGATGTAGGACTCTTGTACTAATTCTCTGAGAGAGCCATGTAATAATGTGTGCTTACAGCCACTGCCTTTTATTCCCTTTACTTCTAGGCTGGATTCATGCTGTGTATACTCCTACAGACACATTGGTGTTTGGAGGCAATTTTTTGCATAGCTTCAATATCCCCATGCAATTAAAAATATACAACATTGAAGATCGAACACGGGTAAGTAATTCTGTGTAACAAATACATATAAAGAAGTTTATTCCGTTTCAGGCTGATAATATGAGAGTCACTGATAGTTTGTCTCTAAACTTCAGCTTTTCTTTGGGTTAAAATGCAATAGTCGGGAAAGCTGGGATGGCTCAGCAGATTAAGCGCTTGCTTTGAAGCCCCAGGGACCGAGGATCGAATCCCAGCCCCGGCCCATGCGGACCCACATGCTGAATTGGGGTGCACCCCCAGTTCAGTTCTTGCCGGGACTTATGTGAGAGGCTCCCGGCCCAGTTCCTGCCCTGCGCAGCCCTGTGCCCACCTGTGGAGTGAAACTATATGTAAAACTAATGTCAACTATGGAGACTGCTCTGGGTCCTCCCCCTTCTCTCTGTCTCTCTGTCTCTGTTTCTCTCTGTCAAAAATCAATAAAATAAATCTTTAAAAAAATAAATAAATAAAAATGCAATAGTCACAGGGATACTGGGGGATAGCTCAGGAGGTTGAGCCCTTGCCTTGCAACAGCAAGGTCCAGGGATTGATTCCTGGCCCTGGCCTGTGCAAATCCATAGGCTAAATTGTGCTCCACAGTAAAAGTTCTCAGCTCCCGTGCAGGAGGCCCCCAGTTCAGTTCATGCCCTGAACAGCCCCACATCCACCTGTGTGGAATTAAACCATGTCACAACTTATGATGTACACCTATAGAGACTACTCTGAGCCCTTCCTCCTCCTCTCTCTCTCTCTTTCTCCTCAAACAAAATAAACCTTTATAATACAAAAAAATGCAGTATTCACATTTTGGGAACACAGAAAAGTTTTAACAAGCTTTACATGCTTGGCTTTGGGGACTCCCAATTTTTTGAGGTTCTGGTATCTTCAATTTTTATAGGGCTAGAGATGGACATTTGGTAATCTCTTGAGCCATGTTTTTTCATTGTTATGCTCTTAGAATAATTTGATGTAATGAGATATCAATTCAGGATTTCACAACTTTAATATATCTTTCTTTAAAAAAAAAAAATTGATTTTATTATTTTGAGAGAAGGTAGGAAAGAAAAGGGAGGCGGGCCCAAGGCAGTCTCCATAGCTATGCATCATTAGTTGTGGGGGCTTCCACATAAAAGGCAAGAACCTTCACTACCAAGCCATACTAGTATCTACCAGTTGTGCCATAGTTCAGTGTATGGGGTTACACGGACTGGGGCCAGGAATCGAACCCCGGGCCTCGCAATTGTGAAGCAAGCGCCCAACCACTGAGCTATCCTGGCATCCCCTAGTGTATCTTTCTTTACTCTGATGACTAACACTCAAAACTATTTTACTTTAATATATAAATATATATACTGCCTTTTGCAGCTGGGGTTCCATGAGAGAATTAAGCACTATAGTGATTTATTTATTTATTTTTAAATTGTTTTTGACAGAGAGAGAGAGAGAAAGAGAGAGATACAGAGAGATAACTGAACTGAGAGAACTCCCCAGTTCAGCATATGGGTCCACACGGGCCGGGGCTGGGATTCGATCCTTGGTCCCCGGCGCTGCAAAGTGAGCGCTTAACCCACTGAGCCATCCCGGCTTCCCCGAATTAAGCACTATAGAAATTGATTTCTGTCTTATGTTCTCAATTTTCCCTAGGATGGTACATAACTTATGTTATTCTAGATCAGGGGTCTCCAAACTTTTCAGCCCGCGGGCCACATTAACTATCAAACAGCAGTTTGGGGGCCGACTACACACTCAAGGTCCAAATAAAAAAGAATCAAAACATAGATGTTGTTTTTAATTATTTATTTAATATTATTTTATTCAGGTAAAGAGGTCTCCATGGGCCGGATGAGAGGGCCTCGGCCCACGGGCCGTAGTTTGGAGACTCCTGTTCTAGATGTATAGGAAAAAGAATTGTTCATTACATGCAATGGATACCTTAACGCAAGATTTGGCAAAATCTTTCTATAAAAGACCAGGTAGTAAATATTTTAGGCTTTGTGGGCCATACAGTATCTGTTGTAAGTACTTAACTCTGCCTTATAGAATGAAATATTTAAATGACTTAAGCATGGCTCAAATAAAATTCTATTTATGAACACTGAAATTTTAATTTTGTGAATTTTCCTGTGTCACAAAATGCTCTTCTAGTTTCTTTTTTTAAAACAGCCATTTAAAAATGTAAAAACACTATTAACACATAGGCTTTACAAAAACAGGTAGCTAACCAAATCTGTTAGCTGCTATTTCCTGGCTGACCCTTGTCTTTCTTAGAGCAGTGGCCCCCAACCTTTTTGGCACTGGGGACTGGTTTCATGGAAGACAACTTTTCCACAGGGTAGGGCCCAGGGGAGGGGGTGAGGTGGGATGTGCATGCACAGTTTACAGTAGGGTTTGCACTCCTATGAGAATCTAATGCCACTGCTGATCTGACAGGAAGCGGAGCTCAGGTGGTAATGTAAGTGATGATGAGGGCCCACTAAATACAGATGAATCTTTGCTTCCTTGCTCTTATGCTTACCTCCTGCTGTGTGGGCCAGGGTTTGGGGACCCCTGTGTTAGAGGAAATAGGACTTAATTCTTTAGCAGACTCTAGTTGATGAGGGCTGAATTATATATAATGAAAGCATAAATGGTATTGACATTAAACAGCAATTAGGGTATAGAGTATTTAGGGCATGTGATGTTCAAACTTGCTCTCCAGTAGTTCAGCAAATTAATAGTATATATATGAATAGAGATTAGCAAATGTGCAGAAATGTTAACAATTGGTAAATCTTGGAGAAGGCTGTAGAAGTGTTCATGGTACTACTCTTGAAACTTTTTGGTGGATTTGAAAGGTTTCAAAATTAAAAAGTAGCAACTAGTGAAGAATTCACACCTTTTAGTAGGAATGGTCATTGACCTATTTACTGTGAATGTGGTTAGTTAACTATTTTGGTACCTATTTTGATGCCTATTTTGAAATAAGTATTTTGGTAAGGAGCTATCTACTGTCTTCTACACAAGATTGGTATTGGTGCAGTTACAAGGATTGCCCTATTAGTAGAATTAAAAGAGGATGTGGTGCTTTTAAAATAAACTTTATAAAAGTGAATTTCTGCTTATTTGTTAAGAGTAATGAAGCTATAAAAGATAGTGAGGGGTTTAGTAAGCTTGAAGTTACAGTAATAATAAAAATAGTTAAAATGTTTCAAAAGGGAAAAGTTACATAATTTCATAGTATAACACTCGTACTGACCTAAAAATTATTGTAAGAGATAATGCCACCCAGCTGCTATAAGATTAAATCTAAAAATTAGTTTTGAGAAAGCATTCCCTTCTTTTGGCTAAAAATTATTATACCCGTGGCTTAATTGGTTGCTCAGTTTGAGGGAATAAAGGGAGAAAATATTTCAGCAGCATAGGTAAAATGATCACTTGATCTCTGCATGAAAAGATTCCTACAGACTGTTAAACTGGTAATAGCTGATCTTGATTTATCTATATAGTTTTACTAGATAGGAAATGTCAAATTTCAGCCTCTAACCACCATATTATTATTGCATTTTTCCTAAGTATGGCTTAATTCTTTTATTCCAAAATAGGAACCCTTCTGTGTTTCTATAAAATTTAATTGGGTCCACTACATATGTATACAAACAGTGATTTTTTTAAAAGATTACTTTCTATATTAATTTTTTATTTGCCAAATACCAGTCTGGCATGTATTTACTATATGAGGACTATCTGGAAATAATCCAGCCATAAATGTCTCTGTTTTCATGTTACATAACTGAATACTTTCCAGACAGCCCTCATATTACTGACTTACAAAGTTTAAAAGAGAATGTATAGAAATGCTTTACAAAAGAAATACATAAAGTATGTTGTAAATTTGTTTTTTAAAGATTTATTTATTGTTTCTGACAGAGAGAGAGAGAGAGAGAGAGAGAGAGATACAGAGTCAGAGAAAAGGGGGAGGGCCCAGAAGTCACAGTCTCCACAGTCGCACATCATTGGTTTTTTCCACATAGTTTCATTCCACAGGTGGGCGCAGCTGCACAGGGCAGGAACTGGGCCGGGGTCCCGCCCCGGTGAGAACTGAACTGGGGGCACTCCCCAGTTCAGCATATGGGTCCACACGGCCCGGGCTGGGACTCGATCCTTGGTCCCTGGGGCTGCAAAGTGAGCACCTAACCCACTGAGCCATCCCGGCTTCCCCTTAAAGGGAATTTTTTTTTTTTTTACAAAGAGAGAGAGGGAGATACAGAGACAAGAGAGAACTGAACTGGGGGAACTCCCCAGTTCAGCACATGGGTCTGCAAGGGCTGGGGCCAGGATTCAATCCTCAGTTCCCGGCGCTGCAAAGTGAGCGTTTAACCCACTGAGCCATCCAGGCTTCCCCTATGTTGTAAATTTAAGGCAATGCTTTGCTTACTTGTGCTGTTCCAGTGTAGTACTATATTATTTAAACTTGAGTATTAGTAATTGTTCTGATAGTGCCTCAAGGCTTGATAATTTTATAATGAGGATTTAAAAAAAAAATTTTTTTTTTTTTTTTTTTAAATTTAAACCCAGTCTTAGGAATTGATAAGCTCTGTGATATCTGGCAGCATATGTAAAATGTAATAGGGCAGGTTGTATGTGTGATGTCTTGGCTATTAATATAGTCTGATGAATTCCAAGTTAAAATTCAAAAGTTTAATATCCTATTTTATATATAAAAAAAAATATATATATATATAAATATATATATATTTTTTTTTTTTTATTTTTTATTTTTTTACTATCATTATTACTCAGCTGTGAATAGAGTCCCAAAGAGCTTTAGAATGTTGTTGTCCTGAACTTTTAATAAAGATCCTTTAAAAGGGTGAGGAGAGAAGCCCAGTATATTCTATTTGATTTGGGGATGGGACCAAGTATCTTTATTAATTCTTGTGTCCCGCCGCCCACCACTACCTTATCAGAAGTAAATTGACTTGACTTTTAAATAAGGGAGGAGAAACCTCTTCTAGTTAAAGTTGTAACCACATAAGAGACCTATACCCAGAGCCTGGCTTCCCTGTGTTGGAAAGCTAATAAAATGCACATGTGTCTCCTGCCTTGTGATGAGGAACGTGATCTCATTCCCCAGTGATGCACTGTGACCTGGTGAAGGGTTTTGAAAAGGGGCTCTTATCCAAATTTAGCAAAATGACTACCTGACATAGAGCTTAGAAAGGAGATGGAAATATTCTCAGGAGTTGCATATTCAGAACAATCTTAAAAGTGTTGTTTTGTTTTTCCTTTTGAAAGGTATTCTTTCTAAAGGAGATGGGAAACTATATTTAGGATAGTCTCCATCCTTGGTCTTCCTCACTGGTTAATCCATGCTGATTTGCCTTTTCCTTGACTTTGGTAGATCCAAAGGGAAATTCTTTTTATTTTATTCAGCTGAATAATTTTTTTTTTTTTTTTTTTTTTTTATCTTTTCACATTTATAGAGAGAAATTATCTTTTTGTCTTCAGTGCATAGTTATTTCTATTTTACTTTTTGACAGATAGAGAGAGAGACAGAGACAGTTAGAGAACCGAACTGTGGGAACTCCCCAGTTCAGCACGTGGGTCCTGCCTAGGCCGGAGCCGGGATTCGATCCTCGGTCCTCATGGCCTCAAAGCGAGCGCTCAACCCGCTGAGCCGTCCCGGCTTTCCCCAGCTGAATAATTTTATGCTGCTTTTGGGGAGAATGGGAAGAAAACTAAAGACAGTGGTTGATTAGGCCATGTGTAACAGTAATCTTGATTTATGGACATATTGTCTTGGCAAACTACAAAGTACAAAACAAGTAATCTGAGAGTTGGTAGTGGGAAAAATACTCAAGTTTCATGTCCTAGACTGGACATATTTGGAGAATGAGTCTCTAATCATACTTTCATAGATATGAGGACATAATAAAAACATAACTTCATCTTATGTCCTGTTTTTTCATTAGATTCTTTGTTTAACAGCCTTCTTATTCAGGGTAAAACTTTAGTAAAGGTAAGAGTGCTTGGCATGCCTTTGTAGTCTTAAGAACCCTAAAACAATTTTCTCAAGTATATTGTGACTTACTCTAACATTTTACTCTTTGTTCCAGCACTTTTATTTTATACTTTCCTACTCAACCAAGACAGCATTTTGGTTGTTCTGAATGCTCTTTCTAAGTACTTTTTATCTTTAGCGGTTGTTTCCCAGCATAAACATTTTCTAGGTTGACAGATCCTCTTAAATTCTTGCTCCAAATGCTAGCCTTGGCTTGCAGGTTTTCTAAAGAGTTTTGCCTAGGTTAATTATTGCAGTGATTCTGTTGTCTGACTCTCTTTCTTTGAAAATTATCAGCTTGCTTTTCTCTTTATTTTGTTCCTATAGGTTCCAAATAAGTTTCGCTATCCTTTCTACTATGAGATGTGTTGGTACGTGTTGGAACGCTATGTGTACTGCATAACCAACCGCTCCCACCTAACTAAAGAGTTTCAGAAAGAGTCCCTCAGCATGGGTAAGTGTTCTGCCTACATGAACTTTCAAGACACCTGCAGGATTAAGGTCCAGGATTTAGTAGACTGTTACTCAGTAGTTTGGTTTGGAGTTTTGTTTTGTTTTTAAATATTTTTACTTACCTGGAAGTACCAAATTCATCTGTTGAAGTTGAATATTTGCTACAGCTGATCTCTTACCCAGATGTGAATTACTAAGCTAATTGAACTTCTTTGGATCTCATGTTTTTATGAGTTTGTTAATACTTCGCTCCTCAAGAAAGTAATCAGGGGAAGCCGGGATGGCTCAGTGGGTTAAGCGCTCACTTTGCAGCGCCAGGGACTAGGGATCGAATCCCGGCCCCGGCCCGTGCGGAACCATATGCTGAACTGGGAGCTCCCCAGTTCAGTTCTCTCTCTGTCTCTGTCTCTGTATCTCTCTCTCTCTGTCAAAAATAAAAAAATAAATAAAAATATATTAAAAAAAAGAAAATTAAAAAAAAAAAAGTAATCAGTTGTCTAATAAGTTTCATTGTATAAGGAATGGTCTTTGACACAGTAAAAATTAGAAATGCATCATCATAACAACTTACTGTATTCTAGGCACTATACTAAGCATCTTACATACACTTGTGAGATAGGTATTTTTATTTTACAAATGGGAACATTAAGGTTGAAGAAAATTAAAACCTTATCCATGATCTTACAGTTAATAAGTGAGAAAGCTACAGTTTGAACCAGGTTGATAAGACTCTAAAACCTATATTCTTAACCTTTGTTTCTCCAACTTCTATAAAAGGAAATATTTTATTGCATGTCAGAATAGTTTCAGTTACACATTTTGAGACTGTTTTATGCCTTAAAGTGGAGAAAAGCCTATATTGTAATGTCCTGATGTCACATATTTCATGCAACGTTCAGTCAAAGCAAGATACTTTTGCTTTAGCATTTTCCTCTAAGCATATTTTATAATTATTATTTGAATATTAAAAATGCTCATCCAATACAGGAAAGCAGGATGCAGTATTGTATATACAGCATGATCTCAATTTTGCTTAAAAACACATGTAATCATAATCATGTATGTGTGCGTAGACAAAGATGGAAAGAAAATACATCACATTGTTGAGTTGTTATCCAGGGGTAGAGGAATAAAAGATAACTTATTTACTTCTTTGCATCTTCCTGTATTTTCTAAATTAATAATAGCAAACGTGGGGAAACTGGGATGGCTCGGCGGGTTAAGCACTTGCTTTGCATCCCCGAAGCCCGAGGATCGAATCCTGGGCCCAGCCCATGCGGACCCGTATGCTGAATTGGGGTGTGCCCCCCTCCAGCTCAGTTTTTGCCAGGGCCTTTGCAGGAGGCTTCCAGTCCAGTTCCTGCCCTACACAGCCCCACGCCCACCTGTGGAGTGAAACTATATGGAAAACTAATGTTGTCAACTATGGAGACTGCTCTGGGCCCTCCCCATTCTCTCTGTCTGTCTCTGTCAGTCTCTCTCTCTCTCTGTCAAAAAACAATAAGCTTAAAAAATAGCAAATGTTTATTACCTTCACAATAAAAGACCAGTGAACATTTTTTTTTAAAGATTTATTTATTTTTGACAGAAAGAGATGAGAGACAGAGAGAAAGGAGAGGGCCTAAAGCTGTCTCCATAGTTGTACGTCATTAGTTTTTTGATATAATTTCATTCCACACAAATGGGTGCAGAGCCGTGCAGGTTGAGAACTGGGCCGAGTGGCCTCCTGCATGGGAGGCATGACCACACAAGCCAGGTGCCAAACTGGCACCCTTCTACATGAAAGCTTGCCCCAGCAAGAACCAAACTGGGGCCCCCCAGTATGGGAAGCACACCACAGTTCAACATACGGGTTCACTCAGCTGGGGCCCGGGTCAGGACTCGATTCTCAGACTTTGGGGCTACAAAGCGAATGCTCAACCTGCTGAGCCGTCCTGGCGTTCCGTCGTGAACATTTTAAAATTCTTCTTTCATTAAGACTTTTATTTTTACTTTGTTGTATTGTTAGCTGTGTTGCTAGGATTTTAATTCCATAGTTTAATAGTATACCTAAAATTTTGAACAAAACTACTTTTTATTTTCTTACATTTTATATTTTGAATTAAATTTATTGGGTGACATTGGTTTCAAGTGTACAGTTGTACAGTACATCATCTATATACTGCATTGTATATACCGGTAGACTCAAAGTCTAGTCTCCTTCGGTTACCATGTATTTGACCCATTTTTGTCTTCTTTGTTCTTCCCTCATCCCCCTTGCCCTCTGGTAACCACCATACTATTATCTGTGTCTGAGTTTATTTGTTCATTTGTTGCTTTCTGTTTTATATCCCACATGTGAGTGGAAGTCATGGTTCTTGTCCTATTCTGATGTATTTTGCTTATCATGGAAGTCTCAAGATCCATCCACATTGTCACAAATGTCAGTATTTCATTCCTAACATAAGTAGTAGTCCTGTGTATGTGTGTGTGTACACACATATATATACACACCACATCTTTATCCAGTAGTATTCCATTGTGTGTATATGTGCGTGCTCATGTGTTCCCTCTTCTTTACCTAGTCATCTATCAAAGGACACTTAGGTTGTTTCCATGTCTTAGCTACTGTGAATAATGCTGCAGTAAACATAGGGATATATATGTCTTTACAAACAAATGTTTTCAAATTTTTCAAGTACATGCCCACAGGAGGGATTGCTGAGTTATGTAGTAGCCCAATCCTTAATTTACCAAAACTATTTTTTAAATACATGTGCTTCATACAGTCCACTTTTGTTGTTAAATTTATTGGGGTGACATTGGTTAGTACAAATTCCATAGTTTCTAGGTGTACAGTTTATGTGCTCACCACCCAGAATCAGCTCTCCTTCCATCCACCATATATATTTGATGCCCCCTCCCTACCATCCTCCCTTACTGTCTACTTTTTAAAAAAGATCATGAAATTATAATTACCAAATTTAAGTTTAAAAACTAATTTTACAGCCATTTTCCTAGGTAATTTATTTCTAATATACAAAAACTAAGCCCTCCCCCAACTCTTGAAAATCCAATTGACTTAACTCAGTTGTCCTGTTACCTGTAACGGTGATCTTCAACAGTGGACATATGGGTTGGAATAAAGAGAGATCATTTTTAAAATGTTGCAACTGTGTCATTTATAACCTCAAGGCCCCTCTCATACTGCCTGTTTCTCTCATTGATCACATGGCCAAGTGGCATGTTATTACTACATGTTTTCTTTATACTGACAGATATGGAATTAAATGCGTTGGAATCTGGAAATGGAGATGAGGAATCAGTGGATCGAGAACCCCGGCGCTTGAGCAATAGGCGCTCCATCCTCACTAGCCCTGTAGCCAATGGGGTCAACCTGGATTATGATGGACTGGGCAAAGCTTGCCGAAGTCTTCCAAGTATAAAGAAAAGTTTGTCTGGAGATTCATCATCTGACTCCAGCCGGGGCTCCCACAATGGCCAAGTGTGGGATCCCCAGTGTAGTCCCCGAAAGGACAAGCAGGTGCATCTGACCCATTTTGAGCTCGAAGGCCTTCGCTGCCTTGTAGATAAGTTGGAGTCTCTGCCACTACACAAGAAATGTGTCCCTACAGGGATAGAAGATGAAGATGCTCTCATTGCTGATGTAAAGGTAAGAGAGTTGGTTATATTGTGTGACAGAGAGAGTGTACAGGAATTTTGGATAATTTCTGATTTGACCAGAGAGAAGTTAGTATGTTGCCTATGTGTGTTTGTGCTGTGCAGATTTTCTTTTCTTTTTTAATGTTTTTGACAGAGAGAGAGAGAAGAGAGAGGGCCCAGAGCAGTCTCCATAGTTGCACATCATTAGTTTTCTACTACATAGTTTCATTCCACAGGTGGGGGCAGGGCTGTATAGGGCAGGAACCAGGCCAGGGTCTCGGCCCAGTGAGAACCTAACTGGGGACACACCCCAGTTCAGCATATGAGTCCACACAGGCCAGGGCCAGGACTTGATCCTCAGACCCTAGGGCTGCAAGAGGAGTGCTCAACCCATTGAGCCATCCTGGCATCCCCTGTGCTACACAGATTTTCAATTCCTAGAATGAGGTTAAGTCCCAGTTAGGAAGATATAAACATTTTTATCTTCAGTTAAGACTCAAATTTAGTCCTAAAAACACAGATTTCAGTCTGACCCTAAAAGTAAAGGAGAATCTGAGAAAGTGTTAAAATTAAGAAATTCTACTTTAAATTTAAGTTACCCTCAAATAAAGAGGCCTATTTCAGAACAACAAGCATAGCCAATAACAATTTGTAGCAGTCTCAAACAGAAGAGAAGAAAAGTTATTCTGTGTTGGGTTATATTGAGTAGTAGGTTTGGCATAATTTGGTTTCAGTTTTATCAAGGATTAAGACTTAAATATGAGGGCTGTCCAGAAAGTGTCCAGCCATATAACCATTCTCATTATATTGACAATGGCTGTATTTTTTCCAGGTCACCCTCATATACTGCAGCAACTTCTGAGAACAGCATCATTTTAAACATAATGCATTCTTTTTGCTGTATCAAGTTTCTTCCTGTTGTATGTTTGTCTTCTTTTTCTAGAGGTCTGCCAGTATTAGTAATCTTCAAAGTCTTTCCCACCTCTCATGTATTGGTCTCAAAAAACTGAGTTTATTTTTAAGGAATCCAGAATTGAGCTATCGTAACTGAAGGGAATTCTTTTAAGTCTTTTCTCTCTCTCTCTTTTTTTTTTTTAAGATTTATTTTATTGTTTTGAGAGAAGTGGGGAGAGCCCAGAGCTGTCTCTATAGTTGTACATCATTAATTGTGACACAATTTCATTCCATACAGGTGGATGAGGGGGCTGCACAGGGCAGGAACCGAACTGGGAGCCTCCCACATGGGATGCAGGAATCTTTGCCGTGGTTACCATTTGCACCACAGTTCAGCATATGGCGGGGATTTGGGCCCCAGACCTTGTGGTTGCAAGGCAAGCACTTAACCTGCTGAACTGTCCCACATCCCCTAAATCTTTTCTCATATGTAACCATTTATATGAACACCAGGAAGTATAGGGCTGGGAATAATAATGCCCTTTAAACCAGTGTCTGGAACTGTGTCTTGGGTACAGAGATGATATGTGTATTAGAAAGCTGTTTCACAATTTGTAATAGTGATATTTTAAAAATCTGTCATATAGGTTATTTTAAGCCACAGAAGAATATATAGGGAATCATTTTATGTGACCTTAAGGAAGATGGGCTAAATATCTCATAGTTGTTTTTTTCCATTTCTGATTCCTGATTCACGTTTTTCCTTGGTCACCACTAATTGGCTGAGGTGCTTCCTACCTTCTGCCACCTGCCTCAGTAAAGAATTCCAAGTAGGACCTGAACATTTCTTTTCTTTTTGCAATTGAAATTTTCATTAAATATTGTTTATGCATCAGTAAAAGTTAAAAATAGAGAGGCTGAGGGATCTAACCTGGTGAGGTTGGTCCTCTCCAGTAGTGATAGAAGTTGGACAATTGGTTTTATAGTTTGGTTGTATCGTGTGGCTTGTATGTAGGGGAGGAAATTACAAAGTTCCAGGTAGGTGTGGTCCTATTCCTATAATGATTAATGCACAGCTAAACAAACTTAGCCATACTTTTCCAGACTCACAAACTAGATCCCAAACTCACCACCCTTGAGTGAGCAAAAGACACTTAAATTTTTTTTTCCATTGTGATAGGACACAAAAATTATATTTTCCTGATAATTTGAGTGTAACATCTTTCTTTTTTTCTACAGAAGTTTTATTTCTTTATGTAGCCATTCTATCATGGATGCATATGGCGAACATTGTAAGTTATGACTTTTTGGGGACTTATTAACTGTATAATTACCTTTAGGAACCCCAAGAAGATTTTTAAGTAATATCTCACATTCTTTTGGCCTAGGTATCTCTATTTCTCACTCATGAAAAAGAAACATGTATCTTCTAAGCCCTAAAAGATGTCTATAGATGGATTTTACTCTGTTGAATCCAATTTTAGGAAGCCATATAGATTTTAATCCACAGAGTGTCATGATAAAAGTATGCAAACTCCCTTAACTAAAGTAGTTATTAAGGATATTTGAGTAAGACAAGTGGTAGGGGGAAATATAGAAAGATTTAGGTCAAATATTAAGCAGAATAGGAGGTGGCAGCAAGATGAGGAATGAGTTAAGAGACACCTAAAGAGGACTTTGAGCATGATGAAAATGTCTAAAGAGAGGGTAGAGGGTCCTTGTGTTTATCAGGAATCGTGAAAAACATGGCTGCCATCAGTTGCTAAGATAGAGTGGCATAGAGACATGAGCATGAGAGACTAGTGGCCAGGAGGCTGACTACATAGGCTGACAGTGTGAATTCTCCCTGTAGAAGCTTGTCCATACCTTATCTTGTTTATCCAAAACCGCAGTCAAATTGCAGCTGATATCAGAAGACAACAGATTTAGATCCCAGCTCTGCAGATACTTTCACTTAAGATCAAATGGATTAATTATTCCTACATTTGACTAGTTATGTTTAATCTGAGCTTGAGATAATAGTGAGTGTAGAACTTGAGTCCTTTGAGAATCTGAGCATCACCCAAAAGAAAAAAGCATTGGCTTGGGTAGGTGCTGAATCACTGCATACACTGGAGACTGCAGTGCTAGACAACTTAGTGTTTGTAGCACAAAAGGCTACACTGCAGTGGAGGACAAAAGCAAGCTTAGTTTACCCTTCCTGCAGAGAAAGGAATTGTTTCTTAAAGATCTCACAAATAACTGACAGGAGAGATGAGAGGGAAAGTGGTGGGATGAGATACTCATAATTACATATCCTCTGGAACAAGTCAGTTTTAGTGATGTGGTAAAAGGGCTTTGAAGATTCTAAAATGTTAAGTTCTATAGTGTTGAAGAACGAATTATAGAATTGACATACAGAGTTGGTGAAAAATGGAGCCTTTTTATTGACTTATTAGTAAAGTTTAGGGCAAAGTAATCAAGTCTGTATGAAGTCCTAGTTATGAGGGGTTGTAGGGTAACTTTGAATCCTAAAACTTATCTAAAGGTGGAATAGAGTTCTTTCCTACTGTGAGGTATTTTCACATTTCTGAACACTAAGAAACAGTCTTCTTGATAGAAATTTACTAAAGAGGCAGGATCTGGAGCAGTATGCATAGTACAATCCCATTAATGTAAGGAAAAGAGTTTCTTTGTATATACATTTGGGGGAGGGAGCTGGAGGAGGGCACATCACAGTTGCTAACATTGGGTCACTGGCAAGGTGGTGGGAGTCAGCTGGAAGACTGAGTTTGTAATCACACTGTACTGTTGTGTTTGTTTTGGTATTAAAGGAGCTCTAAATACTTACTATATGTACATATGTAAAAAACTTTTTAGCCTATCAATGGCATTTGGTTGCCCAACTCATTTAATGAAAGAAATTTGGTATTGTTCAGTATTTTTCTGTTTTTTTCTGTTTGCTCTAAAACATTCTGATCAGCTTGGCAAATATGTGACTTTGGGGAAAGATACTAGATCTATGAAAGCCTGTTTTCACCTCAGTAAAATATAATTTACCTCAGTGAGGTTATTCTGGAAAGTAATGATGTTACTAAGTTCTTAAACAGTATCATTACAGAAAAAATGAGATGTTACACATCTATGAAATTCATTTATTCCACTACATGAATCTTGCCTACTCTGTTCCAGGCTTAGTGTTGGGGTATATATGCAAAAATGCTATGGACCAAGCCCTCTAGCCCTACAGTCCAGTGTCACTTGAGCAGGCTAAGAAAGCAGGTGCGTTCTAGGTTTATAGTCACTGTGCATGACATAGGGCATTGAGTACACACTGAAGGGCAGGTGGTAGATTCTGTCCTGAGGGGTGGAGGTGCCAGTCTTCTTAATTTGCCAGCTAATAAACTTTCCTGTTAGGTAATACAACTGGATTATTGCAACATTATATAAATGGTAAAAACTCTCAGTTTATAAATTTGAAAATTGACCTCCATGATACAATAGGCTACTGCAGCTCTGATCTAAGATTCTAACCTTTTATTTTGTAATTATGATCTAAAAATTTACATTAGACTCCATCCCAGGTGTATGATGGGACTGAAGCAGAGTTGTGGTTACAAATAAATACAGAAGCATTAATCAGAAATTTTCTTCATCTAACCCTAATAAAAAGAACTGGTAGAGGACCCATATAATTAGATCTTAATCCATTAAACCAGATTAGAAGGGAGGGTAGAGCAACCTGTATAAATATAACTTCATTTGCAAATTTTACTGAAAGTTATTTGTAATAATTTACACATTTTTACTGAGTAGATAGTTTTAAATAATTAAGCTGCAAGGCATATAGGTTAGGTTAAAATAGATTTAATTCTTTAAAATGTTTTTATTATATTTCTGTATGGTGCTATATTCTTACTGATTATGGTCCCTTGCCTATAAATAAGCCTTGTTTAATTTGTGATTTAGAAACTTAACTTGGAATGAGTTTCCTCGTGCTCTATGTGGTTTTGTCCTTTCCTGGTGGCCTCTAGAATTTGTACTTGCTACAACTTGGACTTGTATTTTATTTCATAGTAACATGTTCCTATTAAGTATTAATACTTTATCATTCTTCTGATTAGATAGCACTAAGACCATTATAAACATTTTCCAAGAAGACCTCACACATTCTTAAGGAATGTTTTTCATACATTAATAGGCTTGCCCCGTGGGTCTTTGAGTCTTAAGATAAACTGCAAAGGAGAGGTTTAGAATGACCATATAAACTTTTCCTTAAAGTGTGTCACCCCTAGCAGCAAAGCCCCAGGCCCCAGAAAGTCTGTTAGGACTCTGCACTAGAAACTCACTGGAAATGAGTGATGTTCCCAGAGGTGAGAGCTAGGTCTTAGTGGCCTGATATGTTTATTTCAAAGCAGCTTCTGTAATTTCCAAAAGAGCCAAGTTACATATGGGAGAGTCTAAATATTACATAAATCTGGACCCAAATACAGTTCACTGTAGCCTGAAAGAGTGCTTCTTCAGAGTTTCACTCTTATGTGTGGCTCAGTGTGTGGAGAGTGGGTGATGCGTGTCACCTGAGGGGCAGTCAGAAGTAGTATCTGACAGGATGCAGGGCTGACTGCTTCATCTAGGGAATTTCAAAAACAAAGCAGGCATATCAAACCAGTAGACTAGGAAGTGTGCAGGAGTGCTGGTGTCCTGGAGGTAAGGTAATCTGAGGGGCAGTTAGCATGCATGGTCAACTAAGGTCCCTGGAGAGTGTCAGATGCACATTTATGGCTTCCTGCACCTGGGTCCCAAGCAGGAGAGTCTGAGGGCCATGACCTGACGTTGTGCTCAACTAGTTTAACTACATCACGGTGGAACTGAAGAGCTGCACAGGCTTGTCCCTTACATGGTGGAGCTCCCAGTGGTAGCTAGAGGCAGGCATCTGTGGTAGAAGTTGTTGATGTTAAACAGACATACTGTGTTGAATATCTCAGTATTGGTTGAATGTGTCATTCCTATAGCTTTTTCTGGAAACCTGTACACTGGTTCTGGGTAGAAAGAGTGACATGGCAGTGAGGACAGGTGAAACGGGGCGGTGTGCTGGGAGAGAAAGTAACTCCTGAGGAGCTGGGTCCCTGCACCTGACTCATCCAGAGGCCAGACTTTGGGCCACTCGCTGTTTGCCTGGGAGTAGAGAGAGAGTTCTGTGTGTACCGAGAGTGCGCTGGCCTCACTAACAATAAAAGATGACCCTGAGGGGAAGGGTGTGGACCAAGACTAGAACAAATGCAGGGCCAGATGCCGAATGGGTTAAAGCCTTCCCTCTGGCTGGCTCCTTCCAGCAGCGCACTCGGGCTGCCCAGGCTCTCTTATTGCAGCGGGAGGGAGCAGGCGGGGCCTGGCCCAGCTTTCCTCCAGCCGACTCTCCTCCAATGGCCTGCCAGAGAGTGCTTGCAGGGCACACCCCTCCCAACTCTGCAGCAGGCCGCCTGGGCCCTCTGCCGGCTGGCTCACTCAGCTCGGCTCCCCCTCCTGCCATCTTCCGTTGCAAAGCATTTCTGGGAGCTGCATGTGGGTGACGCAGCAGCATTGTTCGCAGGCACAGGAAGCGGCGGCTGAGCTGAAGGGCTCGAGAAGGAGCTCAGAGCGCTTGCACACTGCTCCCTCAGGGTAGCCTGGACTGCCCTACCCTATGTTCTCTGGGAGATTTCAGAATTTTCAACTAAATTGGGATTTTCTTAGAGGCAGAAAACCTAACTCCTTCAGCATAACTTCCAATACAGAAAACAAAACAAAGACGCTGGGGAAACTTCAACCAAGAGCTTCGGCAGCTCCAGAGCGACGAGAAACGCAAGGTCAGGCGGGCGGGCAGCAAACCCTTTCTGGTTCGGGGTGTGCATAAACTGTGGGGACTTTATCTTGGCAGAGAGACAGAAGGACTGGACTGCCTGCTGGGCGAGTCCAGGACAATGCTTATGTTACTTCGTGTTGGCGGAGCCGTCACTGCACTTGTCCCCTTGCCTGGTGGGATGTGTTTTTGAATTGGGTCGCTTGGCCGTTGGGAATCCTTTCCCCTTCTCTGTCCAGACACCCTCTCTTCTCTTCCCCTTCCTGTGCTGTACAGGGTGTGGGCTTGCGTTTGAATGTTAGAAGCCTTGATAGGCGTCGTTAGCCTTCCCACACTCCACCCCCGCTCCCTGTCCCAAACCCCCTCTGGTGAAGGGTGGTGGCTTCTTTATAAGGTTGCTTGAAGGGCCTCAGCTGGAGTCTGCCTTTTTTTGATGAAAGCAGGGCGTGCTTGGTTGTATGGCCCCAGCAAAATAAGGCTTGGAAGGCAATCTGCATTTCCCTCCACACCCACACAGACCCCAGTAACTGAGTCTGTATGTGTGAACAGCTGCCCCCACCCCCACCCCCCGGCCCCCACGCAGACACATTTTCTCCACCTACCCCGTCCCTATGCCCCACAAAAATCTTACTGGTAGAACTAGACTGTTTTAGGTGAACAGTTAGGTTCCTTTCTACTCCTAAACAATTGTGTATCTTTCTGTGCAGTCTGTTTTGCTGAAAGTGGAAAGTCCCTGTTTGTGGACAGACAGCTCAGTGCTTTCAGGCAGAGGAAATGGGCAGAGTCCTACTCCTCAGCAGTGTGAAGTGGGGGAGGGGAGCAGTGCACTCCCTAGCATACATTCTGAATGGACCTGAATTTTTCACCTTAGGGAGATTAGTACCAACACCAGAGCCTTGTGCCTCAAGGCACTGCACCTTGCCTCCTTGGGTGCTAACAGAAGACTCCCTAATAAGATCCCATAGCAACTCAAAAGTAAATAAAAAGGCTGTAAATGAAATCAGTTTGGGGATGGTGAGAGGCATCTGGAAGCTTGACAAAGAGGATCTTCATGGAGGGCCTTCATGAGTATGAGTTAAAGGGTCATTCTTAGTCCTAACTCTAGAATTTGGAGCATGATTCAGGACAAAAATACTTGGTAGGAAAATGCCTCATACTTCAAAAAGTCCTGGTCTCTAGATAGAACCCACAGGATTATGAGAATGACTATTAAAGATGACCTAAGCATTCTGACCTGTCCAGGATCAAAGTTTAGTTTTCTCTGAAACAGTTAATATGCTATACTCACATAAGGAATCATGTAACTTGTCTTCTGGATTTGTGTTCTTTTGCTGATGCCATTGCTTCTAGGGCTCATGAGGTCAGAGGAAGAGGGATTCAGACATTTCTGTCTGAAACATCAAAGATTTGTTTCAAAATAACAGTCAACCAGCATGATTCACTTAAGTGGTGATTTCTTATTGCATTGTTCCTCGAATCATTTAAGCTAGATTGGTAAAAGCTATGAGAACTATTGCCCTTAAGATTGTTCCTATCCTATTTATAGGAGTAAAGGCAAATAATTGTGTATGAGAGAGAGAGAGAGATTTGAGATTAAGATTTCTGTAACCAGCCTTAGAAGAACAGACTCTGCTGTCCATATTTTATTTATTTATTTTTGCCACTTTGCTGACTCCTACAGAATGAAGGCAATACTTACTACCTGATAATATTCATTAACTGATACAGAAAAGTAAAAGGGCAAAGTTGTACTATCGTATGTAAAACTGTGTGACACTTGTCGCTATGGTAGCTAGTTGCTTCAGTGAAAGTGTCAACAGTACAGTGCATACATAAGTACAGGGTTGGGAGGAAAGGCAAATTCAAGTCTTGAGAGTACTGCTCTAGTCTTGAGTTTTCTCTTTCATTTTGATTTACTTATTTTGTAGTGTGTCTATCTGAAGTGAAAATACTGACAGTTCCTGGCCTGCCCTTCCCCTTGGTACTTGTAGGGACTGAAGCATAAGTCTGCTTGTTATTGAGGGTGGCTGTCTCCTTGTTCACTGTGCCTGCTTTTCCCCCTCTTTTTCTCCTGTCCTACCCTTAGATTTTGTTGGAGGAGCTTGCCAACAGCGATCCCAAGTTAGCCCTCACTGGAGTCCCCATAGTACAGTGGCCAAAAAGGGATAAGGTAAGACACTATTTTATTCTTGATCTTCAGGTTCTGAAGCATTTTGCTGTGTGACCATTACCATTTCTGGGAAGAAAAAACAGGGTCATTGTCTATCTTCTTTGAAGATGATGCTTAACAGTACTACCAAACTAGGAGACAAGTCTCCAGGTATACACTTATTCACCAGAATGGATCAGTTCCTATCTGCTAGTCCAGTGACTCAAGTTATTTTCACAGATAAGATTTAAAACTAGTTAAAATAATTACATATATATTTAAAAGGCCAGAGTGTTTCTGTGTTGGAGTGAGACCACACTCTCAAGTTTCTCCATAATTTGGACTTTTCAGTATTGGATTGAAAAGAGAAAAAAGAAATTGCCCATTAGCTAGCTAATGGTCAGTTATGAAATTTTATGCCTCTTCAAATAGGTCCTGTATAATTTTTTCCCATGTTGTCTTTTGTCAAGGTTATTAAATAAAAGTAAGTGATAACTTTCTAATCCTGATCATGAGCCTGGCAGATGAATTAAAATTAGGCTCATCTTTGGTGTTCCCTAACTGAAACTTTTGTAGGGCCATCACACTCCAGGAGTGTTAGGCAGAATATAAAGGTATGTAGCTGAAAGATGCCTTTAAAGAACCACCTGCTCTTTCCTAGATGCAGGAGTTCCGCTTGGGCTCTGCTTGGCCACATGGGACCACCTCAAAACAATTTAGTTGTTTCTGGATTATTGGAGTATCTGCTATGTACCAGGTTGTATTCTTGGATTCAGAGTCAGAAATGAGCAACCTGTCTCACACTCAAGTAGTTTACTGTCTTCTTTAGAAGCATATTCTGAGTAATAATGCTCAGCCTAAGGAAATAGAGACCCCTCCAGTAAATGTGGTACATAGAAAGCTTCAAGAACGGTTGAATCTTATAGCTCAGCAGAGTGAGAGGGATGTGTCTGAAGTAGTAGCCTAAAAGAGTTGGCAAACTTTTTCTGTAAAGGTAATCTATAGATAATAAAGGTAATAAAAATAAATATTTTAGGTTTTGCAGATTATATAGTCTCTGTCACTTCTCAATTCTGCCATTGCACATGAAAGTAGCCATTGATAATACATAGGCAAACGAGCGTGGTTGTATTCCAATAAAATTTTATTTACAAAAAACAGGCAGCAGGTAGATTTGCCCATAGGTCTTAGTTTTCCAAGCCAAGTAATCTACCCTTTCCAGTCCTTAAAGCTACTTGATATATTTGACCTCACATCTTTCTCTTTCCAGCTTAAATTCCCCTCCCGGCCAAAGGTGCGGGTTCCTACCATCCCCATCACAAAGCCTCATACTATGAAACCAGCTCCACGGTTAACACCTGTGAGGCCAGCTGCTGCCTCCCCCATAGTGTCAGGAGCCAGGCGGAGACGAGTACGCTGTCGAAAATGCAAAGCCTGTGTGCAAGGAGAGTGTGGTGTTTGCCACTACTGCAGGGACATGAAGAAGTTTGGGGGACCTGGTCGCATGAAGCAGTCCTGTGTCCTTCGGCAGTGCTTGGCAGTGAGTGATCTGCTGGGTAAAGAATTTGGGGGGTGGGGTGCCAAAGGGACTGAAATACACATAGTATAGAATTACAGACTTCAGAGTTGGGAAGAAAAAGTTACTATGCTCTTTCTTCCTTCCTTTTTTTGGCTTTGTGTTGTCCCTTTTCTCCTTGGGTTCAAAAGAAGTATATGTAGTACTAAAAATTAATACTCTTTCAGCCTTACCCAATTTTCAAATGAGAGACTAGCATTTGAAAGGCAAATCTCTGCCATCTGTCCCCTCTTTAAGTGGATTAGAAAGGAAGGACATGTGAGACCAAGGATAGGCTGACTGAAAGAAAATAAACTGATCTCTCTTGGTCTCTTGTCTAGTTGATTCTCCCCCATCTTCATCCTCAGCCATTTCTTCACCTGGTCTCTAAGCTCCCTTTGACTTTACTAGAGAATTTCAGGAACCAAATCATCCGAGGTCAAAGGAAGCTAAAAACAATAAGGATCTAAGTCTGCTCTCTTTTTGGTTTCTATCTTTGCCTTGTAGCCCAGACTGCCTCACTCAGTTACGTGTTCCCTCTGTGGAGAAGTGGATCAAAATGAGGAGACACAGGACTTTGAGAAGAAACTCATGGAATGCTGTATCTGTAATGAGATTGTTCATCCTGGCTGCCTCCAGGTAAGGAGAAGCCTAAGAGGTCCTGAGGTCTCAGCTAATAGAGTGTCTAAAGTTGCTGAGTAGAGCAGAAGAGACTGGGACATATATCATAAGAGCCTGTCAGCAACTGTACTGTGGGCCCCTCAGCTTTGGGTCATGTAGTGATCTAACATCTGCACTTGATCCAGTTTTCTATACTATTATGCACTGTGCTAGACCATGAGAATAGACCAGTACACAGAGTAGTCCAGCTTTCTGCCCTCAAGCATATAGTCTGGCCTCTGGGAAATGTGTTTGTAGTCATGGCCATCATCATGGAACTACCGGAACTGCTTCAGAATACCTCATGTCTTTAAGCATCTGTGTTACATACTTCATTGTATCTCTGGCTGTTAGTTCCTAAAAGAGAATAGTATTAGCTAACATTTAATGAGTGCTCAGTCTGTATCAGGCTCTGTGCACACATAAGGAGCTTTAACAGAAATGATACTCTGTTAGGTGTGCTCAAAAGCTCCCCCAGTTATTCCGAGGTGCAGCTAGGGCAGAGACCACTATTTCATAGTATTCTCTTGTTTAATCTGCTAGACAACCCTGTAAAGTTGGGTCTCCTCGTTTCTTCATATTCCCTTAAATCTAAAGGGCATTGGTGGTGGACTTTTCTTGGTCTTCCCAAAGGTGTCATTTATGTCATTACTGCCATGTGGCTGACACTGATTATCAGACACTGTTAATTGTGAGAAGCAGCCCAATTTCAGAAAGATTCAAATGTGAAAAATATGCATCTTAGAATCAATTAAAATAGGGTAATATCTTCATGATGATGATAATGGTTAATACAAAGCATTTACCATTTAATCTTCACAACCTTGTAAGATGCATATTATTATTTACCCCTCCCTTCACATTGAGAACACTGAGTCACAGACTAGGTCAGTAGTTTCTGAACCCAAGCAGTCATAACTACTATGCCCCACTGTCAAGATCAGATTTGGCACCATTCCTGTATGTTTAGTTCCTTCTACAAAGTGGTACGTGACCTTCAGGAGAATATATGTGTCAGGAGAAGAGATCCCAGATTGCCCCAGACTCTTAGAGTTTCCTCATGGAGCCTAATTTAATGAAGTAACCAGGATTGAGGGTACCAGTTTCCCAGTAGCTGAAATGGGACCAAATGACTCTTTTTTTCCACCTGTATGGACCAATGTGTTTAGGAATGAATAAACTCTTCCAGGTTCTTCCCAAACATGTGGCTATGTTACTGTTTGTTAAAGGAGGCTTAAAAGACAGGCTGGTTTTTTTGTTTTTGTTTAGTGTTGTTTTTTTTTTTATGAGACAGATTTTTAACATCCCTGTCTGCCTATAGATGGATGGAGAGGGATTGCTTAATGAGGAATTGCCAAATTGCTGGGAGTGTCCAAAGTGCTACCAGGAGGACAGCTCAGAAAAAGCCCAGGTAAAGGAACTTTATTCATATTTGCACTTAAGAAGAAAGGAAGTGTCAAGCTTAGGAGATGGCTGTACATTTGCCTTTCCAATTTTATTCATATGTTTCTTTCTGACCCAGAAATACCATATTATATATTGTTTTGTTTGATAGCATTCTTCCTTTTGTTATATTTTTGTTTATTTGAATGAGTTTTTAATGGTTTGGGGTTTTTTTGGTTTTTTTTGTATTGAGTATTGTTCCACTGGGGGTCTGCAAATTGCTGAGGTCCTTTTATACTCTGGGGCCCTAGAAAGGGGAACCACAGCTGAGCTGTTTGAGGAGGGAAATGAGGTGAGCAGGGTTGTTCCTGCAGAATGAAACTTGAGGGGAGCCAGTGACCTGAGGCAGCTGGTAAATACAGTGGTGTACTGGAGTTTCCAGTTAAGCAGGTTCACATTTTTTCTTCTTCATCTAAACCTTTGTGCCTAATAGAAAGCCCTGCCCATGTGCCCAAATGTATCCTGCAAAGGCAGTCCTTCCCCCTCAGATGACCAATCTTATGACCTTGGCCCTGGGCAGCTGTGGTTGCTGCCCCAATGGTCGCCAGTTATGTCAAAGGGCCAAAAGGACTCTGGTTACTCAGGCCCGCAAGATGAGCAGTTAAGGGCATATACAGAAGAGCAGCTGGCCTAATGTCAGTCACCCTGGCCCTAATGGTCTCCATGTGTGCTATGCAGGAGTAGGGACAAGTTACCTGTCTCTTTTGTGTTTCTTTCCCTTTGGACAATGAGTTAGTTGAATTTTCAGTCTAAATATCTTTGGGGGCAAGGATATCTAGTGTTGACTAGTGCTAAAGTTCTCTTTATTCCAAGTTTTATACTAGTCGGTCTTACATTTGTCCTCCCTGGTGGTAGTGGCTACTTGCTTCCCTGCTGTAACAGATGGGTTGGCAGGTGCTTTGTTTTGCTTTAACGTTCTAATGCATTGTAAATACCGGCACCCAAGAGGTGGCCATTCTCTTCAAACTATAGTGATCTAAGAGTATAAGGAGAAAAGGGAGCAGGATTATTGCTTAGGGACAGAAAATGTCACCTTAAGGAAGATCAGCTACTGCTATGAGACCTAGAAGAACACTTTGATTACCGGTAGGCTTTATCGCAGCATCGCCAAGGTGGACTCCAGGAAGGGACCAGTGGCATAAGATAATAGATGTTGTAGTCCTTTGTGGAAGGCGGGCTTCACCAAACCTGAATCCCTCGTTTTCGTCCTGAGTAAATTCTTCTGGAATGGTGTAGTTTCTCACAGAGGTTCTCATTCTCTGCTTTATCTCTTATATGTGGTTGGTTTCTAGGGAGAGGGTGGGGTGCTGAGTGGAAGAAGCAGCGTGGTGGAGGCAAGCTCAGACATTGATGGGGATAAAGATCTGTGGTATTTATGTGCTGTTAGGTACTGCATCCTGGCCCAAATGGTATATGTAGGCCACTTTCCTTTCACCACTAGCATCTCATTCTTCCATCACAAGCATCTCTTGGATTCTTTTTCCCCATAGAAAAACAGTGATCTGTTTTATCCCTGGTACTCTGAGAACAACAGGGAGACTCATCCTGTAAATTAACACATTCTCTTTAGATGACTCATATATGCATTGAGAACCACTGATTATCCCAAGTTGAAAAGTATAAATTATTAAACAACAAAGTAATCTACCACTTTCCTCAAAATTTTTTTGAAAAATATTAGTTCATTAAAAAGCTATAACAGGTTTTCTTGCACCCAGCATAACTTAGCCAAATGCCACGAAATCACCCCTGGTCCCAGCGTCAGACTCGGCTACAAATGCCCCGAAGCAAATGTGTGAGTGTTTTGAAGAAAAGAGGCACTGACTGATGTGGCTTTGGGCCTATTTTACAGAAGCGGAAGATGGAAGAGAGTGATGAAGAAGTCGTACAAGCCAAAGTCCTGCGGCCCCTACGGAGCTGCGACGAGCCCCTTACACCCCCGCCTCACTCACCCACTTCCATGCTACAGCTCATCCATGACCCGGTTTCCCCCCGGGGTATGGTGACTCGGTCATCACCTGGGGCTGGCCCCAGCGACCACCACAGTGCCAGCCGTGATGAGCGCTTCAAACGGCGGCAGTTGCTGCGGCTGCAGACCACAGAGCGCACCATGGTACGGGAAAAGGAGAACAATCCCAGCGGCAAAAAGGAGCTGTCTGAAGTTGAGAAAGCCAAGATCCGGGGATCGTACCTCACTGTCACGCTGCAGAGGCCCACCAAAGAACTCCACGGGACATCCATTGTGCCCAAGCTGCAGGCCATCACGGCCTCCTCTGCCAACCTTCGCCATTCCCCCCGCGTGCTAGTGCAGCACTGCCCAGCCCGAACCCCCCAGCGTGGGGATGAGGAGGGGCTGGGGGGAGAGGAGGAGGAAGAGGAGGAGGAGGAGGAGGAAGATGACAGTGCAGAGGAGGGGGGTGCGGCCAGGCTGAATGGCCGGGGCAGTTGGGCTCAGGATGGAGACGAAAGCTGGATGCAGCGGGAGGTCTGGATGTCTGTCTTCCGCTACCTCAGCCGCAGAGAACTTTGTGAATGTATGCGAGTGTGCAAGACGTGGTATAAATGGTGAGCAGGGATGCAGGGATCAGAAATAGGGGTATGGGAGTAGGTGGCAGGTTTCCCATATGAGAAGAGCATGCGCCTTGGCATCTGGAGGCTTGTCAGATCCTAAGATTGAATCAACCCAGTTTGTTCTCCAGACTGGGGTCCTACTAAAGATGTGGCCAGCCGTACCTGCAAGTGTCATGAGGGAAGTTTGGCCCTTTGCCTCCTCTCCCTGCTCCCTACTTTCCCATCTCTTTAGTGGGTGTGTTTATATAGTTTGTCCTAAAACTTCAGAATCATAAATTTCCCCCAAGTCAGCTGAGCCTGGCGTTCTTTTGTTGAGAGCTTGTGATATGCCACTCCCTGTCCTGGTGCTGGAGACAGATGATTTCCAGTAAGCCCCTATTCCATCTAATGGGAGAGGTGGACATGCTTTTACAAGAAGTTGAAAGTGCTCACAATTTTGCAGTTTTAATTCTCATTCCCTGAACCTAAAACAGAATTGATTTCTCCACGAAGCAAGGTCCAATTTTAAAGTGTCCTGAGACTTAGTTGTCTTGATGAAACCTACCATTTCTTAAGTTAAATATTAAGATACTTGGGAGAAAGAAAATCCTTAGAGATGATAAACAAAGATTTTCATAGGGCTTTGTTTTTCTTTAAGCTCCTGAACCCTAGGAGACATATCCTTTATATCTGGGTCAAACACTATTAACTAGTTCTCAAGGTATAGTGCCAGACCCAGTGGCATCACCTGAGATCTTGTTAGAAATGCAAGTTCTCAGGACCCATCTCAGACCTCTCCTGAGTCAGTACTTCTGGGGGTGGGGTTAGGCAATCTGTCCCAACAAATTAACCAGGAGATTCTGATACATCTTTAAATAAAGACCCATTCTTCACAAATAAGAGTTTATTTCCCAAATCTGAATTTATATGTGATCTTCTCAGATTCTCCTACTATTTCTCTTTGTAGGGCTAGTAGGCCTTCCTGGCTCTGTCCCTTGGTTTCTAGGCCAAATCACATAAGACTCCCATTATGTGCCTTCTCCCCTTCTGCCAGCCAGACTCTGAACCAGGGGTGGGAGGGTGGAGGGTAGTGGGATGGGGGAGGCTGTAAAATATTAAACAGAAGCCTGCATGTTGCAGTGCCATTTGTGGCCTATGGACTTGTAGATTACAGTGGATAGTCAGGCCTCTCTCTCCCTATCAGTTCTGGTCTGGACTGGCTAGAAAATGTAAAGAGCACTGAGGCAGGAACCCAAGGGTAGGAAAGGACTCTCCAGGCCTGATAATAGCCTCTTTTGGCTTGATACAGTAATGGGCTCTTTCTAAAGCGTAAGGCAGAATGAACTATGGATGTGCCAAGTAGCAGCTACCTAGGAGTGACTGACAAGGGAGAGAAAGGAGGCAAGCCTAGCTTTAGGTAGTAAGTCATGAAGTTTATGCTCTCCTATATACACTTTGGTGGGAGCCATACCATTTTAATATAAATGAGGGGTTATAATACATTGTTGTGAGTCCCTAACAATTGTGCTGTGTTCTCAGCCCATCCAGAATAAATCAGGGTAAATGGTCAGATTATCCACTACTTAACTTATAGGGTTGCCTTAAAGGACAAACCCTGTTCTCTGAGACAAAAAAACAACAGGCATGATATGATCCTTTTATTCTTGTAGGAGAACCTAGGGAGGGTGACCCTGCAGAAGCCTCCAACAGCCTGTGATGGGAGTTCCTCTGACAACAGATGTCAGGTTATTGACAGCTAGTTCTCTTCCTTCTGTCACAGGTGCTGCGACAAGAGACTTTGGACAAAAATTGACTTGAGTAGATGTAAGGCTATTGTACCCCAGGCTCTCAGTGGCATCATCAAGAGACAGCCAGTTAGCCTCGACCTCAGTTGGACCAACATCTCCAAAAAACAACTGACGTGGCTCGTCAATAGGCTGCCAGGTGAGCAGCCTTGCTGCTATCCTTCCAGGGCCTCAGGAGCAGGCAGGGAAGAAACTGCTCTGTTGGCAGTGCTGCTTAGAAGTGCTTTAGGGCAGCGGTCCCAGGCAATGGTTCCTTTTCTGCTTAGCAAGAGATTTACTCAGGACACCCTAACTGCCAGACCCCAAGGCACCACTCTGGACTGGCTGACCAGTTACTACCCTAGACAGTGAAGAGAATGGGATCAGGGGCTATTGCCAGCCCTGCAGGTCTTCTCAGCATGGCTGCTGAAGAGGAAGTTTGAGTAAGATGTTGCCTTGATTGCCCCTTGTAAGGCCTTGTTCGCTTCAGCATTTTGAGGTCTTGGAAAGACAGGAAGTCACTCACACTTGTATTGTTCTGGCAGGAACTAGGGATTGGTTTTGCCACCAGGTTAGAAGATGTAATATCAGAGTGCTCAGAGGAGTCTCTGAGCTGGATTACTAGAGTAAAATAAGGACATAGTTCCTCTCTCCCATTAGACTGGGAATCCACTTACCTTAAGTAAGTGGGTAGTTAAGGCTTTGGATTTGCAGATAGATATGCTCTATTTCCTTCTGTTGCAGGACTGAAAGACCTCCTCCTAGCAGGCTGTTCCTGGTCTGCAGTCTCTGCCCTCAGCACCTCCAGCTGCCCCCTTCTCAGGACCCTTGATCTTCGGTGGGCAGTAGGAATCAAGGACCCTCAAATTCGGGACTTGCTGACTCCACCGGCTGATAAACCGGGTATGTTCTGGGCCTGACTTCTCTGTGCTCATGTCACCATGCTTCATATGTAGCTTTGTCTTTCAATGTATTTCATCCTCAAAAGCTAAGGTAGTCTCAGAAATGATCCTAGGGGAATATGTAGAAGAGTACAGATTAAGAACAGCATGAGGCACTATGTATTATACAAGTACAGGTTAACTGTTGACAGCCAGATCATTACCTACAAACAAAGGAGTACGGTAAGTACATTTTGTGGGTCAGTGGAGTTTGGAGTCCAAAGAGTGTAAAACCTAGGGGAAGTCTGGGAAGGCTTCCTGGTTGAAGTGGAACATTGAAAGCTGTTTGCATGATGGTCTAAGAGTAGGAGTATGGGAAGCAGGGGCAACATTCCAGATACACCCTTTTGCTGTTTGAGGCATAATCTAACGCCTGAGAAGAAAGGAAACTGCCACCACACACTGTTCACGCCCTGAAGAGATCGGGCTGGTTGTGGGCAGTTCTGCTTAACCCTGTGAGAGGTCTGGCCAGCCAGTAGCCAAAGCTGCCTGCAGTTTGGGAACTGAAAATAGTTAAAAGTTTTGATCCTGGCTCTTTTCACACTTGTGCAGGTCAGGACAATCGCAGCAAGCTCCGGAACATGACCGACTTCCGGCTGGCAGGACTTGACATCACAGATGCCACGCTCCGCCTCATCATTCGCCACATGCCCCTCCTCTCTCGGCTCGACCTCAGTCACTGCAGCCACCTGACAGATCAGTCCTCCAATCTGCTCACCGCTGTCGGGTCTTCCACACGTTACTCCCTCACAGAGCTCAATATGGCAGGTACACCGCTGCGTCGGGCTGCCTGGGGGTCCCAGCCCACCCTGAACTTGTCTAGTAGAGTAGAACCTGGGTCTGTTGATGGCACCATGGTAACTCATTTCCTCACATCTGGCCAAGGACGTGGATTTCTTTCCTGTTTTTAACTGACAGGGCACCGAGGCCTGGAGTGACTTGTCAGGTGCCTACAAGTGAGGCAGCAGGGGCCTTCAGAGGTCACAGTGGTGGTGGCACTTCTGCTCCCTGAGCCATGTAGTTGTGGGACAAATGTTTAGCATTTTGAGGGAAAGAGCTGGGAATTTGAGCAGCAGAGACAAGCTCCTGGGGCTGTGTGTATGTAGCATCATCCTCATGGTCATTTTCTCCACAGGTTGCAATAAATTGACAGACCAGACCCTGATCTACTTACGGCGCATTGCCAATGTCACCTTGATCGACCTTCGAGGATGCAAGCAGATCACTCGAAAAGCCTGTGAGCACTTCATCTCAGACTTGTCTATCAACAGTCTCTACTGCCTGTCTGACGAGAAGCTGATACAGAAGATCAGCTAAGACACACCCGGCCCAGACTGAACAGGAAACCGATCTTCCCAACTCTCAGCCAGGAGAGCCTCTCTCCCCAACCCAGCACGGGCTCTGAGGCCAACGTCACACCCTCTCTGCTCTCCTGTCCCTTGAGCCCTTCCCCTATAGGTGGGGCAGAGAGGGTGATGGATTCCAGGCTTACCTGCCCACTCCTCTACCTCCTGAGGAGAAGGGAGTAGCAGATTGAGGGGAAAGCACAGGCTGTGCGCTATTAAGGTGCCTGCTCACCCACCCTCCCGCTCCCCCGCCTGCCAGGAGACCAGACTCTTGTTTGAGTTGTCTGTGCAACCATCATCTGCACTGGACCCTCCTCCCCATCCACGGTCCCCAGCAGTGCCTGGTTCTGAGCGAACTCCCAGGGAAGAGTGTAGCCCTGTCTCCATGACCAGGTTCTCCTTGTGTCCAGTGCGTGTGTCTCCTCTGTCACTCCCGGCTTATGCAGGAGGGGCCAGCAGCCCCTGGAATGCCAGACCCATGCAGATCACACTGGTGCTGTTGAGGTGTTGAAAACCTCGTGCGTGTCTGTGTTCTCCCTCCTCCTCCCTTTAGCTGGATCCTGTCCAGTTCTCGTGGTCATTCACATAATGAGGTTACCCCACCCCAGACTTTCCTATTCGTCTCTCTGAGGTCCTTATTGCACTTATTGGGGTTGAGGCTCTTCAGAGGAGCTGGAACTGTCTATCCCAGGGACACCCCCATTTTCTTGCTTCCTAAGCAGATTCTGAGACAGGCACCATCTCCTTGTTCCTCTTCCCTCTTCAGCCTCCCACTGCCCTTTCCCACATGTCTTTATTCCTGCCTGAATAGGGCTTTCCCGTGAAGTGTGTCCTCAGAGGGAGCAGCCTGTCTCCCTCAACTGGGGGAGCAGAGATCTGGGCCAAGTCCCCACCTGTCTCCAGTGTAGTGTAGCCCCCAGATCCCAGACCCATGTCTAGCCCTAGCGGCTCACTGATCTGGCATCTTTGGGGGCAGGGGAGTTCCTGCTTAGAAGCCAGTCATCTGCCCTCTACCTGCAGCCATGGAAGGGGGTGTGCATGTGCCTCTGTATGTGTGGCTGAGTGTATTACACGTGTGCGTGCGTATGTGTGTGTGTGTGTGTATGTGTGTATGGAGGGAGGGAGGGGAGCGTGGTGTCTCCCACTCCACCGCCCTGTGTCAAGCCCCATCAGCTGCCCCCTTTTATTTTGCATTGAACGGCCTGTCCAAAGATCCTCTCTCTAGGGCAGCAGAGAGCTTTTTGCACTTTAAAAAAAAAAAAAAAAAAGAAAGGTCGGAATTTCTTCTGGGTCAATGCTGAAATATGCGAGATGCTCAATGACAGCAGCCTGTGGCAAGAGCTTATAAGTGATAGACGCCGATTTGCACTCTGCTCCCCCTCGGGAAGGACAGTGATAGCACAACCTTGCCCCACCTCCTTGTCCTCTAGCCCCAACCCTCCTTCCCTGGTCCCTTTCCTGCAGCCTAGTCTCAGGCTCTCCTAAAGCCCCATGGGGAGGGCAAGGAGCCCAGACACCCCAGGGAGAGATGCCCCCTGCGCCCTTGCCACTTCCAAAGCAATAGAGGCAGAGGGGCTCCCTCTTTGCCACCTAGCCCAGCTTTGACCCTGGCATTTACTGGCCTCCTAAGAAAACTGGGTCCTGGTAGGAAGGGGTGGCATTTGTGTGTCTCTTCCAATCTGCTGATTCTCTTGGCTGCACCTTAAAAGCAGCAGTCTGCTCCCATGACCCTCTGCCCCTTCCATTGGTCTCCAGGCCCCAGCAACTTGGGGCTAAAACTTTGAGGAAATGCCAGTGACTTACTCCAGAGTGCCTCAGTTAGGGGAACTTCTCTGTAAAGAACCCTGGGTATTGAGCAAAAATCTTATTAATATTATTGTTAATGACCTATAATTGGAAGCTTCCTGCCTTTTTTTGGTTGCTCCTGTGGAAAATACTGAAAAGATTGTTTTGTTTTGTTGTCTTTTTATAAAAGGGGAGGTGGAGAGACCCCTTCAGAGCAGGGATTGTGCCGGGAGAGTGCCTCTGACTTTGGGACATTTCATCCACAGAAATTTCCAAGCTGATGGTTTGTTGTGGGTTTTGGTTTTTACTTTTGTTTGTTTTTGATTTGGAAAAACAAGCATTTTTACCATGCACGTAATTGGTCAGCAGAAAAGGGAGCCCAGGAATGGTGGCAGGTGGACCTATGCCCTTGCTGGGTTTTCCTTTTCTCTGGGACTGTGAGGGGAAAATGATTTTTAGAGGTGAGGGTTGGTCCATGTGGAGGAAAGAAATGTCTCTGTTGGGGGACAGAGGAACCCCGGAGTTCCATCGCATTTCCTGCAATCTGCTCTTAGATACGGCCTTGCCAGGAGAGCCTGCCCTCCTCAGACCACAGGACCAGACACCCTGCCTCCATCTTTCCAAGCACCGGGGCGAAAAACCACAAAGGAAAGGAAGAAAATTTATATATATATATATATATAATATAAAATCACTTGGTGATTAAAAAAATAACTGCTCCATAAATAAAAACTCCTAAAGTCACTATGTTAAAAGGGTTTGGTTGTGTTTTTTCGGAGAAATATTGTAAATATATATTTTTTGTTGCTGATTTAGAGTCAGTCTCCAATGTTGTACTAAAAAATTTAAATTAAATGTAAACATTAAGGGGACAAGTCATGCTATCTCAGTTGATACATTAGGGTTATTTGGGCCAGGGAAGGAGGGAAGCTGGTTGGTTGGACTTCTGTTTTCTAAACGTTCTCCACTAATGGTTTTAGAAAGAGCAAGGACATCTTTCCTCTGACACATGGGAATGGGAGATATTTGTGTAATAAAATTTTTTAAAAGACAAAAAAAGAAATAGCCTCCGATGGGAAATATTTTGATTTGGGTTTTGTTTTTTTTTTTTTTAATAAAAGATTTTAAAAACAAAAAAAAAACAAAACCTCTTGGTGTGTGTGTGTGTGTGTGTGCACGAAAGAGTATGAGTCAGAAGGTCTTGCATGTTCTGCTGGAGACCAAGGGTTGCCTGCTTCATCCCTTTAAGCAGAAGCAGCTTCTAGAAACACCATATTCTTCATTGAACTTTAATGGACAGGAAAATGTAAGGATGGGATGAGTACCTGATTCCCCCACCACTAGCACTAACAAGGCAGTGCTTGGAGCTGCCCTGGAAAGGACCCCTGTGGTCTCAGAACAGAAGTCCGCAGATTCTTTGTTTTCTGTCCCTGGAGAGCTGTTAGCCAAGGCCAGCCTCAGCTTACTAAAGGATGGTACCTGCTCGAGGTCAGTGAGCAAGGTATGGGCCAGAGTGGGGTCCAGTTGGCATTCGTCCCACCACTTCCTGCTGGTCAGTTGGTTTACAGCCTTGTGCTGAGTGCTGCTGGAAGACTGACTGCTCACCCAACTGCAGCAATCTCAGGAGAACAGGGAGCTAGGGGGTTCCTGCCCACCTCCCCACCCTGACAGTTATGGACCATCTCCAGTTCACATTATAGAAAAGGATGGGCTTGGACGATGAGCTGATCACATGTCAGCTTCTGAGGATGGATATGGCCATGTTTGATTGTTGCCAGGAAAGGAAGTGTCAGTTTTGCCTCCTAAATATCTTGGAAACCACCTGTCTCAGTAACATCCCTGTCACTCTAGTTTAAGGCACCATTGTCCAGAATCTTGACCACAGCAAGAGCCCTGAGGCCTCTCAACTTCAGTCCAACCCCATCATGTTGGCAGCCAGAACATTTCTCTTAAAAGGTAGATTTGACTACTTTTCTGCTTAAAACCCACCACTATGCTAGAAAGTCCTCAAGTTTCCTCACCATTTGCCCCCTTCACTCCACCCATAGCTAACTTTTTTTTAATTTCATCTCGGGGAAGCCGGAATGGCTCAGCGGGTTAAGCACTCGCTTTGAAGCCCCAGGGACCGAGGATCAAATCCCGACCCCAACCCATGCAGACCGATATGCTGAACTGTGTGTGCTTACCATGCAGTAGGCCCCCAGTTCGGTTCTTGCCCCCCCCTCCCCAGTTCAGCCCTTGGCTCTAGAGTGTTTGCCTCCCATGCAGGAGGCCCCCAGCCCAGTTCCCACCCCGTGCAGCCCCACCCACCTGTGTGGAATGAAAGGGTGTTGAAAACTGATGACATACAACTATGGACACTGCTCTGGGCCCTCCCCCTTTCTGTCAAAAACAATAAAATAAATCTTTTAATTTCATCATCTCTGGGCTTTTCACATGCTGACCTTGCTCAGTTTACATGTCAGTGCCTCCAAGAAGCCATTTCCCACCCTGCTTAACACCGGATCACATGTTCCCATAGTACCCTACTGGTTTTTGGGACTCCTTTAAATCCATCTCAGAGCTAGCTGGCAAGCTCCACAAGGACATGTCAGTCTGTGTGCTCACCATGTCATCCCCAGCATCTGGCACAGAAGTTGACACATAATAGATAACCAACAAATACTGGTGAGTGTCCCAATAGCTCAGATAGCCTGAGGCCCATCTTCCTGGTACAGCCACGCAGTCTGTTGCCCCGTTCTCCAAATTCACTTTTCCACTACCTCCTACATCTTTTCCCGCCTTTCTTGTGCTAATACTACCAACCTGCATTCAGCTATGAAATTAATCTTTCTAAGACACCAAAACTTTTGGGGACCAAGGATTGAATCCCAGGCCCCACCCATGCTGGCCCATATGCTGAACTGGGGTGCTTTCTATGTGGGAGGCCTCCAGTTCGGTTCTTGCCCCTCAGTTGGGCCCCTGGCTCGAGGGGGCGTGTCTCCCATGCAGGAGGCCCCCAGCCCAGTTCCCAAACTGTGCGGCCCCCTCCCACCTGTGTGGAACGAAACCATGTTGAAAAACTGATGACGTTCAACTATGGAGACTGCTCTGGGCCCTCCCCCTTCTCTCTGGCAAAAACAAAATAAATCTTAAAATTAAAAAAAAGAAAAGAAAGATAAGGGAGGACTACTAGGAGGCACAAATGAGGCCCGAGACACTCCATGACCATGTGTGACAGTGGTCACTGAGAAAGCCATCTTCCCCAAACCAATAGTGCACACAAATGCTGGAGGCTCCCCGTGTACAAATGAAAAAGGCAAGGCTCAGATAAGTAGCTTGCCTAGGGCACCCAGCTGGAGCAATGGGAGCTTTTGACCCCAAGCTATCTCCATAGACATCTTCCCACCCTACTCCACCCCCCACCCCACCCCACTCCCGATACGGCAAGTACCAGTGGTCACAGTATGGGGCCGATGGAGGTTATGAGACCATGCCTCGGACACTCACAGGCAGGCCGGGAGGGTCCAGACACAAACACGGGCGGTGTGACCACAGCAGACTCCAGCGCCTGAGCCAGGAGCGCTGGGGTGCATGCGCGCTGGAGACGGCTCCGGGCGGGCGCCGGGGGCGGGGCGCTGCCAGGCCGAATGGGGCCGAGGCCGCCGCGGCGGCCAGGGGCGGGGCGAGGCCGGGGTCGAGGGGCGGGGCCGGAGCCAGGGGCGGGGCGAGGCTGGGACAGGGTTGCGGACCGGCAATAGACCGGGAGGGGCAGGCTGCAGGCTTGGGCCACGTCCGGGCCAACTCTCCAAAGCGGAAAAGGAGGCTGGGGCCCAGGGCAGTACGAGGTTTGTGTGACCTTCTGGAGGGTTCCAGGAAAAGAAACTGCTCCCAGGAAGCAGGTTGGGAGGAGCCCTAGGCCTGGAAGCCCGGGCCGGGGTTGCAAACCTTGTCTACTTGCTGAGGGCCCCCCGAAGGTTCTTGGACTGTGAGGGAGGGAGTCTTGGAAATGTGGGAGCTTCCTGGATAACTAGGGCCTCCCACTTGCTGTTCCGCATGCCTGCAAAGTTCTTCCCTGCTCCTAACAAATCTGTTTCCCTCCCATCCTTCTTGGTCTAGAAAAAAAGCCCTTCCACAAAGGTTTCCCTGACTTCACTCAAGGAGACTCCTGGCTCTTAAGTAACCCATCACCTGCCTCAGAAGGATATGTAAGTGCCCTGTGTAGAGTAAGAAACCAATAAATATCAGCGGTTATTACTATGTAGAGTTTTCCAGTGAGTTCACTGTGTCTCTCCCTATGTTAGATCCTCACGGCCAAGCACCAGTGCCTGGCATGTAGTAGAAGCTCAAAAAATAGTGTCAAATGAATGAGTAAACGAAGTGAGCTTCTATCATCCCGGCCAGAGCCTGGCACTGTCTGGGCCACGGACATCGGAGAAATAGCGGTCCATGTTGGGCAGAAGTTTCTTCCAGTAGTCCATACACCCCTGGTGAAGTCAGAGAAGCATCCAAACTCATCCTCCTGGATCTTCAAAGCCCAGGATGGAGATGGAGAGGTGAGGGCCCTGCAGGAGGGAACTTGGATGTGCCCCAACCTCATTCACATTCCCGTACACACAATGTCAAGTTCAAGACCTTCCCTTCCCCTTCCTTGCCCTTCCCAACCCTTCCACTGACCCTCCTGAGAGCCCCACCTCCTCACATTATAGCTCTTGCCAGGTTAATTGGAGATATGAATTTAGGGATTTTCTTCCCCACCGGACTGGGCCGTCACTGAATCTTGTATCTCTTTGCCACCCTAACTTTATGCTGGGAGCCATGATAGGTGCATGAGGACTGCAGCAGTGACCACAACAAACAAGGGGCACCAAGGGAGAGCCCCTGAACAGGAACCTTTTAGCTGAGGGGATGCAGGGTGGACAGGAGCCTGGCTTGCCAGGAAGGCAGGGATTGGCATTCCAGGCAAGGGGAATTATAAAGACCTCTGAGGTAGAAGTTAGCTGGGCTTGTTACAGTGACAGAAAGAAGATCAGGGAGACTGGAGACTAAGGGCCAAGGGGAATGGGATAGAGTTGAATGAGAGAGGTGGTCAGAGGGGCCAGACTGTGCAGGTGCTATAGGCCACAGAAAAGGGGCTCAGTTTTATCCTTAGTGTAGGAGCAGTCATTGCAGGTGAGGTTTGATGAAGGCCTGTAAATTCTCTGGCTAGAGGAGAGGCAGGGGCCAGCGCGAGGAGCCTGCTGCAGGTGACAGCACCAGGTGGGAGGTTATGGGACTTGGATCGGGCTCAGCAGGGCACAGTGGATGGGCCTTGGGCATCTTTTAGAGACCGACACACCAGTAGTCCACAGGGTAGGCTGGATGATGGCATGTGTATACTTGGTGACTGGGGTGGGTGAGGGAAGAGAGTAATCAAGGATGACTCGTGGGCATTTGAAAGATGGAGGAACCACAACTGAATTGGGGAGGTGGGAGAGGAGCAGGCCTGATAGGGAATGTATGATCAAAGCAAGAGTTCAGTGTGGGACACTTTTTAAGTTTGCAACACTTGTTAGTTTTCCGGTGGGGAGGCCAGGTCATGATGTGTCTGCGGGTCTGCCATTGGGACAGAGCTGGGGTCCCAGTCCTCTTTCACTGCCAGCATCCCATCCAGAGGCAAAAAAAGGTTTGTTGAGAGAACCAGTGAGTGACTCAAGCCAAATTTACAATCGACTTTCCCTCAACCACCAGAGGGCAGCACCATCCAAAAAAACAGCCTACCCCAGACTAGAAACCCGCCCAGGCAGGGGACTCAACAACAACCTCCTCCCTGCCAGGGCTTCTATGAGCCGCTTTCGGTGACCCAGGAATTAATGAGGACTGGCTCTCTAGAAGGATCCTGGCGTCAGGCTCACCAGGGCTGCAGATTGGGCTGTGGGCAGGAGAGGCAGTCTAGGTTTTCAAGTGGTTGGGGGAGGGGAGGGCCATCCCCTGGACCAGGATGGCTGGCATCTGAGAACCTACGGAGACAAAGGTTTGACAAGTTCATCAGGAAGGATTTTTAAAATCGAGGCTACTCCAGAAAACCCAGGCCAGCGTGTGACTGTTGTCTGAGTCCTGAAGAGCTGGGGAGGGGTGGAGGAAGGGGAGGTTAGAGGCCTCCCACTGTAGCACCTGGCATGCCTCTGACCCTGTTCTGCCCCAAACTCCATGTGCCACGTTGGCCTGAGGGGCTCATTCCCTCATCAGACGTTGACTAGGCCTTTCTGTATCAGATCCGGTGGTAGGTACTGGGGGTAAGAGATAAACTGGGAGCACCAGTTACAGTTGGAGATGGTGTGTACATTTTATTTCATAATTATTTCCAATATCAGGATGCTGTCAAAAACATGACAACCGATGATGTTTTCAAATCAAGGAGAGTGCACAGAGATGTACACAGTGAGCAGGGGGAGATGGGGAAGGCTTCCTGGAGGAAGTGGATATTAAAGAATGAGCAGGAGCTCTCCAGAGATGAGCACACACAAGGGCTTTCAGGCACAGAGGTGAGAACTGACAGGTGGGCTGGCAGAGGGACCCCAGGTGCAGAGGATGGGGAGGGGAGCTGGGCACAGACAGTCATCCAAAACCTTGACTTGCAGGTTAAGGAACTAACTAGTTTACTTGATCTGCTTTGGGCAGCGTGGGTGGGGCCCGGAGCTGCTTCTCAGTGCTAAGCAGGTGGTCACTCCATCAGGTGTAGATTTGGGACAGACATCTCTGGTCAGGGGCCACATCAGGGCAGCAGCCGTGAGGATCCTGAGAAGCAGACAGGTTCAAGAAGATTCTCAGGAGGCCAGACAGGAGGGTGTGGTGATAAAGGAAATTAGGGCAGAGGGAGAGGGAGGAGTCATGGCTGATGCTTAGAGTCCCAGTATCTGGGTGAATGGTGGTGCTGCCCACCAAGGAGGGGGCCTTGCCAACTCTGATATGCTTTGGTTCCAAGCTCTGCTGAGGTTGATCTCAGAAGGTAGCTTGAGAAGTGCACAAGGAGGGGCTCCCTGCTTTGCAAGAGGGTCCTGGTTCCTGGCTCACAAATTGGCAGGAGGCTTGGGCTCCATGTGCCCAAGGCTGAAGGGGATATTTGTCACCTTGGAGAGCAGAGGCTCATGTTGAGATAGGGGATACTGCTTTGAAACACATGGATTCCCCCCTCTACACAGCCCCATGGGCTCTCACCAGAGTGATCTTCCCTTGCCGAGCAGCACCAAGACCCCTGTGCCCTCCCAGGATGAGAGAGGTTGGATCTCACATTATGGCTTTCCATCATGATTCTGAGGTGCAGGCCAGGGACCTGAGCCTGCAAGCTGGTCCAGGGAGGACAGGAGTTGTCAATACAGGCTCCCCAGTCCTGAGTGGGAGTCCTGTGGCCAGGGTTGGGTGTGGAGCAGGAGGATTGGGCTGGGGTAAGCCTGGAGTCTATGGCAACCTGTCTGAGTCCAGTCTGAATCCAGCCTGATGGGATGTCCTGGTTCTGGGCCCACGTCCAGACTTTGTGGTGTTGGGTCTAGAGGACCTGGCCTGGGGTTGGCATGATAGCGGTCTGGGTCTGGTTGCGGGGGGTCAGTAACCAGGGTAGGACTGACATCATGATCAGTGTTTGAGGTCACGGTCCAAAATCTGGATGTGGGGTCCTGTTCTAGGTCCAGAGTTAGTGTTAGGTCTGGGTGTGGAGTCCCGGACCCACAGGTGTGAGCCAACATCATGGTCAGAGTGAGAGGTGGTGGTCCAAGGCTTGCATCTGGGGTCCTGTTTGGAGCTTGGGGTCTGGAGCGTCAGTCGCAGACTGCGTCCAAGATCGGGGTGTCGGGTTGTACGTCGGGGTCTGAGACCCGAGTCCCTGGGGTCTCGCTCTGAAGCGCCGGTCCGGGGTCAGGGATGGGATGCACGGCGCAGTCCGGGATCCGGGTTGGGGTCAAGGTCTGGGGGTCGCGTTTCCTTCTGCGGCGGCTCCCTGTCGTGTTCCAGGCCCGGGGTCAGCGTGGTGACCCCAGCCCGGGGTCGGGGTCCGGGATCGGTCTGCGTGGCCGCGGGGGTCGGGCCACGTCCGGCCCGCGGCGGCCTGCAGGGGGCGCCGCCGCCCGGCCGCCCGGCCCCTCGCGGGCTCGCTGGCGCTGTGCGCGGCAGGCGGGGCCGGAGGCGGCGGCGGCGGCGGCTCCGGGGCGCGGGCGGCGGCGGCGGCGGCGGCGGCGGCCCGACTGCAGTCCCGGCGGGAGCGGAGCGAGCCGGGGCCGGGCCCGAGCCGGCGCCATGGGGCGGCGCCGCCTGTGAGCCGCGGCGAGCGGAGCCGCGGGCGCCGAGCGGGGCCGGCGGGTGGCGGCGCCCGAGGCCGACGGAGCGGCCGGGGCCCGAGCGCGCCGAGCCGCAGCCGAGCGGAGCGCAGCCGAGCGGCGGGAGAGGCCGCCGCCGCCGCCAAGATGGCGGACCTGGAGGCGGTGCTGGCCGACGTGAGCTACCTGATGGCCATGGAGAAGAGCAAGGCCACGCCGGCCGCGCGCGCCAGCAAGAAGATCCTGCTGCCCGAGCCCAGGTGAGGCGGCCGCGGGCCCCTGGGCCCCGCTCCCGGCCGGGCGCCCCGCCACCGCCCGGGCGCGGCCCCGCTGACCCGACCCTTGGGCGCTGGGGCCTGTGCACCTGAACCCGGAGAGCCCCGCTCGGCCGCCCCTGCCCTTCAGGCACTTGCCGGCCCCTCGCCTCTGCCTTCCCCCTTCTCAGCGCAGCCCTTGGTCTCCTCCGCTGTCCGCGTGGGGGTCCCCTCCTGGGCCTCCCAACATCCACCTGGCCTGACTGTGTATCTCACTCATCCTTTTGCTGCCCCGACTCCCTCCCAGTCCACTCCGGGGCCCTTCTGCTTGACACTTGTGTGAGGTTTTGGGGGAGACAAGTCTTCCCTCCCCTCTGGTGGGTCGCCGGCTTGTGGGGAGGTTTGAGATGCTTCGGGGGTTGGGGTGGTGGTGGGGAGCAGGGTGTGGTGTGCGCCTCATTCCAGGGCGGGAGGTAGCCTCTCTGCCCCTCGCCCCCTTGCATTCCTCTTCTGGTGGGCCCTGCGTGTGGCGCTGCCGGTGCTGTGGGCCAGGGGCTTCCCAGCGCCCCTGCCGCAGCCGGACCACTGCTCCCACCTCTCCCTGAGACAACTGATGTCATTGCACCTGGTGTCAAAGTTAAAACCGTGTGTGTGCAGGATGTAGGCACAGAAGGATGCAGGATGCAGACGCCGGCTGACGCTTGTCCAGCATTTTATATGGTTTCTAGAGTATTTCCTCATTGTTTGAGTCTTGAGGCCACCTATGGGCAGGTAGGACAGGTGTTGTCCCCATGGAACCGACGGGAAAGCCGAAGCCCCCGAGGTGAGTGGCCTGTCCAGTGTTACCAGTAATCCAGGTGGCGCCTGGCCAGCAGATCAGGGCTTCCGGCTTCCAGCTCCACTTTGCATCTGCCACTCTGCCCTGAGCTGGGGCTTGGCCATTCTGATCTATCTGTGAGAGCCGTGTGCCCACTACAGTCCTTTGTGCCACGTGGTGAGGCCAGTCCCAGCAGCTCCTCCGTACCTGCCTGAGACTTGGCATGCTGGTTCCTGGCCGGCCCTGGAGACTGGGCCTGTCCTAGCTCTTATGTTCTTATCATGTGACATTGGGCAAGTCCCTTCCCATTTCTGGCCCTCAGTTTTCTTATCTGTGAAATGTGGATGGTGTGAAGGAAGGTGGTGACCATGCTGCATCCCAAGTCTTTGAAGCAGGGCCCAAAGCTGCAAGGGGTGCCTTGCCTTGTGGCCAGCTCCCTCTCTGGGGCCTGTTCACTGGGTTTCAGACTGACTGAACACCAGGCCTGCGAGAGGAAAATTGGTCTTCATTTTGAAAAGGCCGTTAAGGCCCTTTTTTTTTTTCTAAGACATTTGCAATCAGAGTTCTCAAAACAGGAACCACACTGACTGTCAGCTGGGGGTTGTCCAGGGAGCAGTGACAGTTAGAACAACAACGACAAGTCCAGAAATGACAAAGCCATGAGGGAGGAAACGGGGGAGTCAGCCTCTGGGGCTTGCAACGGCTCTCCTGGGTGGCCAAGACCTCGAGAGGCTCCTGCAGGTTGGAGTTCTGCAAAGGGCGAGGCGGGGCCTTTTCTGGAACTCTCTGCGTTTGGGTAATCTCTCCCCAGAATGCATTGCTCCCGATGGGGCCCCGCCTTGGGCTGGCTCTGCAGGTGCTAGCACCCCGAGAAACAAGATGTTCCTCTTTTCCTGTCCCCTTTACCATCTGTGGTAGAGATAGTGGTGATAGGAACGATGACGGAAATTATAATAATTTATTATTTATTTTGACACCTGTCATCTCAGTTGATCCGAAAACCAACAGGGCCGTGCCTTGCGTGTAATAATAGTTGCTCAAGAATTGTCAGGACTTGTGTGATGTCTGGAACCAGGTGGGATGTGAGTTTATGGGAACACCTGCCCTGAGTGAGGGGTTCTTGGATGGGTCGCCATCTGGCAGCACGACGTTGGGCACTCACCCACATCTGTGTCTAGAGGCTCTAAGCAGTCACCACCGTTGGTGAGCCAAGGCCAGGGAAGGGCCAGAACTGCTCTGGGCAGCAGGCCTGGGCTGCTTCTAGGAGGACACGCCAGCCCTTGCTGTGTGCTTTGCACACCCACTGTTCAGATGCTTCCTGCCCTGGAAGGTCATTATGACTGCATCTTACATTTGCTTTGGCACTTCCCAGTTTGCAAAGTGCTTCTTACTCCATTTTATCCTTTCCGCAGCCGCGGGGAAGTCGACACAGCAGTTGCTCCCACTGAATGGTTGGAGTAACTGAGGCACCCCTTCCCCCCCAGCTCTGCTCTCATTTGTTCAGTGTTTTGTGGAATGTCTCCAGGGAGCCGTGGCTCCAGGGAGGGGGCCTGGAGGCAGCAGGACACCCCAGCACCGTCAGCTGTCTTGGTTCACAAGGCCCATTGGCTGGGACAGAACTGGGCTGCCCTGGCAAAGGTAGTGCCTACAGGAGGCTGCTCCACGCTGGGGGGTCATGTCGTCCTCTCACCCACAGCAAGGTCAGGGTCAGGGAGAAAGGCCATGTGTCTGTCCATGACAAGGTGCCGTCTGGAGTTGCTCCCACCTTGGGGTGGTCCATGTTGGCAGCCTCCCTTCGGCTGGTGCCCAGGTTGTGGCTTGGCCAGGCACTGGGGCTGGCTAGCCTCACAGCTCTGACTCCTCAGGGCTGGGGAGCGGGAGCTGATGGGCACAGGGCCACTTTGAGTTGGCACAGGGGCCTCCCCTTCTGTCACCCTATAGAATCTGAGGAAAGAGACCCATTTCTCCACCCTCGTGTGGAAGCAAGCAGCGTCGTGTAGCTGGAAGACAGGAGACTTGGCCTCTAATCCTGCTGCAGTACCAGCTCACGTGGGACCCCGATCCTAGCTGAGCCTGCCTCAGTTTCCACCGGGGCTGCCCCTTCACCCATGAACTCTCAGGGCCCATGGTCTATGCCTGTCCCCAAAGGAGCTGCTGTTTTCCTTTCTGGCAATGGCAGCCGGCCTGTGATCATCGTCATTTGCTTAATATGACCATGGAGGCCTCATGTAATTAATCTCCAGGCTCCTGGCTGAGGAGCCCAGCTTGGGTGGTCCCAGGAGGTACTCCGGCTGTCCCCCAGTGACAGTGGCAGCCTCAGCAGCAGACTGCCGGAGCCTGGTGCCTTTTGCAGCCTCCCATTTTCTCGGCTCTTCCCCGGTCCCTCCCCCACCGTGGATTTCCTTCTTCCTGCCCTCTCCTGGCTTCCCAGGCTCCCAGACCACCACTTTTCCTCTGCCGCTGCTTCGTGCCTGTTAACTCTTCGCCTCCAGAGCTTCCTGCTCTTGATTTGTGGGGGTAAGGGGTACAGGGGAAGGTTTTCCCCCTTCCTCTACTTCATCGCCAGGCTTTCTCCCTTACGCAGAACTTTCCACTCCAGTGTCATTGTTCTCCTGCCTCCTGCCCCTGAAAACAAGACGATCTTGTCAGCAGCCATTCCCTCTGGGCCTTTGAAGCCCCTGCGTGCCCCAGGCGTGGGTCTCTGGGGCATTCTTTTCCCACCTGTTCTCTTCTCCCCCCCCCCCCCCCCCGGGCTCCAGGTTTCACATTTTTGCGGTGAAGTTGCTTGCCCTCCCATTTACCAAGGGTGGAATCCCTGCAAAGGAATCTGGGCTCTGTCAACCCAGAAATAATTGTCCCATTAATGCATGACCAATTCCTCGTAGTAAATTCCTGGTGATGTCAGTCAGGTGTAGGCATAGTCTGCAGCTTGCGTTTCTTCCTGGCCCCCGACAGCTACTCAGGTCAGCTCTGCAGAAGGGCTGCGCGTTGGTTGGGGTCCAGGGGGTTCGGGCTGCATGCACGCGGTTGACGCTTTCAGAATGCTCCTGCCTCGGAACAAACAAGTCACTAGCATGAGCGAGTCTGGGGAATGCACAGCCTCCATGACACCTGCCCTTTCTTCCTGTGGCTGGCCCCTCCCCACACTCCTGTGACCCCCGAGGGGCCCGTGTCCTTTGCTGGTCACATAAGATGGAGTTCCATTCACGGTATCACTAATCTGTTTCAAAAAAGACACACTAAAGGTGAGGTGTTGGGGCAGCAGCTTTTTTCTCATACAGTAACCCTCCCTGTGTGCTTCTCTGTTTACCAGGAAGGGCAGCGTCTACGCAGGCAGAACAGGGCTTCAGAGTGGGTTTCTTACTGTTAGCATGTCAGCAGCTCTGTTCTCTGAGGGGGGATTTCTCTGCCTCTGCGGGGGGGCCATCCCGGATTTGGGGTTGGGGACAGCCCCCTCCTGGGAACCGCAGAACACGGAGCCCTGGGAATTTGTTCTCGGTGCATTCTAACGTGAGGTCAGGGACTTGCAGGGTGTGGTGTTTGTGTCATATTCATGTAGAAGCCATGACATGTGACAAGGCCACCAGAGTGTTACTTCCGAGAGCCACTTTGTGGCCACCGTGCCGTTGGGAACCTGGGTTTCTGCAGACGTTCTCGGTGGTCTCATGTGTGTGGTATGTGGTGGGTGTCATTTACTCCTTCCCCACCAGGGCTGGCTCCCGAGTTGGCTGTTTGGGTTGGTCTTTCCCATTTGGTATGTGGCCCTGTGCTCTAGCTCTAAGGACATTGTCGGGCCCCAGGGAGAGTCATTGAGAAATATTAAGAAGAAGCCCCAGGGGACTTCCTCCTACTGCCGCCACCTCAGGGCCAGGTTTCCTGGAAATGCCACAGAAGAAGCCATAGCTGCGGCCACAGCCTCTGCTCCGCTGGTTAATAACCGTCACCTTCCAGAGCATGACAGTTCCGGTGTGGCTACACCAGACCCACCAGACCCGTAGCCCCCGTGCCGGCTTGCATGGCCCTGACATCCCTGTCACATGGGCACAGGAACCAGCCAAAGCTGCCCCCAGCTTGATGGGCTCCCAGGAGAGATGCCGCCAGCTGCCTGTAGCCATTGGCGGGTGGAGGAGAAGCCGGGGGTCCCCTGAAACTGCACCCAGCTCTTTTCTAGAGGTTAAGGGGAGGCCCTTTATCAGGGAGCATTAGACCTTTTCTTGCCACTAACTCTGGAACTCTGGGTGAGCTGCTCCACTTCTAGCCTCACCGTCAAAATGAGTGTGTTCGCCTCTGGCTGCTGCAGTCCCTCCGAGTCCACATAAGCTATGTCTGTGACCCTGAGTGGGGTCACCTGGGAGGGCCCAGACCAGCCCGCCACACCACTGCACCACGGATCGAGGGACTGCTTTTCCGCTGAAGTACGTGGTCCGGAAGGTGCCAGCAGCTCTCCCCCCTCAGCCCTCACCCCCGCCCTGCCTGCTGTCCTGTCACTCGCAACCTGCACTCGGGGCTGAGAGGGAGGAAATGCTCTCCCCACCCCCCATGTCAGGGTAGGCCTGCGCCTCAGAGCAGCTGGAGCCAGTGTGAACAGCCCTGGCTGCAAGCGGCAGTGCCAGGCAGTGGGCCCGGCAGCTCCCTGCCATGTGGGATAGGCCTCTTGCCAAGGGGCCCCCCATGCTTTGGCAGGACAGGTGCCGGGGACCCCCAGGCTGAGCAGCACAAGTGTGTGAGGCTGGTCTGTGGGCATTGCAGCACGCCTGGGAGAACATGGCAGGTGTGGAACAGAGAACTGAACAAGACTGTGTAGCTGTAGCCACATTCTAGAACAGGGGTGTCCAGCCTGTGGCTTCCCCGGGCCACACATAAAATACACCCACACCAATGATAGCTAAGAAAAAAAAATCTTACAATGTTTTAACAAAGTTTACGAATTTGTGTTGGGCCACAGGTTGGACATGCATGTTCTGAAAGGGGGTGCAGACTATGGGATCCCGGCTGGAGGGCTCCCCTAGGATGGGGACAGGGCTGACACCCTCACAGTGATGCTGGCATCTTCACACAGCTTCTCTGCTTTGTCCCCTCAGGCTTTTTAAATGGCCAGCCCTGTGGTGACAATTCAGCATTTTGTTGACATCCTCATTCTGCAAATGAGGAAACTGGACCTTTACAGTTAATGGCTTGGCCTGGCCTCCCTAGAGGGAGGTGGGGGAGCCATTCAGAGCGCAGGCCTCAGTGCCACCCCCAACCGTGGGGGCTGCTGCAGCCCGGGCCCCTCCCCAGAGCATCCTTCTGGCAGGGGAGATGCAGGCACTTGACTCAACCCAGGGTTGATCCTGGACGCACATCCTCCTGGATAAGTGGGGTTATTGACCTGGGCGGGGGCTCCCCGCCACTGCAAAATTATCGCGGAGCGGGTGTTGGAGACAGAGGCGACCCAGCCCAGGAGGCCGCCACCACCTCCTGTGCCAGCCTGGTGGGAGCATCCCCCATGACCCATTCCTCTGCCCCGCCAGCTCCCCTGACTGCCGGCCCGCCTGTGGGAATGGATTCCTCAGGCCGCTGCTTCGGGGGGCCACCCCTTCATGGGCTCCGCTCAAGTCCGACCTCATGTTTGGTTGGGGGGGCGGGGGCATGTTTATTTTATTTAGAAAACATTTTTTTCTTTTTAAGGAAGAAAGTGAAGTGCTGTGGGCTGGGAAGAATGCTGTGGCCGTCCCATGAAAGCCTCGGGGTGGGGTCAGGCTGCCGAGGCAGCTGGGGTCACGTCCACCTTCTGCTGTCCCCGGGCTGAGGTGACAGCAGAGCCATCGGGCACAAAAGGCTCTTGCACCTGTGGCCTGTCCTCTCTGGTGGGCAGACCCTCTGAGAGAGCGCGTGTCCCGTTCTCCCCTGTTCCACGGGCCCACGGCGTCACGTGGCAGGAAGTGGCTGGGCTGCTGCTCCCTGGCTCCCAGTGGGCATTCCCACTGTGTCGCCTTTGCTGAGCTGGCCCCAGTCTGTGGGTTCCCGGGAAGTGAGTTTGGGGCTCAGTGACTATTGCGGGGGCCATGGTGGGGTCACCCCAGACAGGCTGGAGTCACTGTGCCTGCCATCGGCATTTCCCATCTGGCCATTCCACCTGACCCCCACCTCCATGGAGGGCAGACGTTTTGGGGTATCTTTTTCCTCGATTGCTTTTTCTCATCCCCTCCCGTAGGAATGGGGTGCAGATGCTGAGAGAGCCCAGAGGCTGAGCCAAGGGCTGATGGGGCCTCACCTTCCTGGTCCTCCTCATAGGAGAGATCCAGGCACCTGTCGTCAGCAGGGTTCCCGGGCTCTGTGCCCCTAACTCCCCGCCGCTTGCTCTCACCTCCCTGCCTTGCCTTTGCTGCCTCGAACGGGGCCCTTCCCGCTGCGCTCTGCCCCAGCGCACCTCGGCCTGTCCTAATGTCTGAACAAGAGGACCCAGCAGTCCCTCGCAGAGCGGGGAGCCCTAAGATCTCCGTGTAGACTCTGCCCCACAGCCTCCTGGGGCTGCGTCTCCAGTCTGCAGGCCCTGGGGCAGGGCTGGGTCTGAGCTGCAGTTTTTTAAGCTCCTGCTGTGATTGAAGCTACTGGGACTTGCCATGTGGCTTCGCCTCCTCAGTCCCTGTGAGTCCCGTGGGCCAAGGAGATGTGTCCTTGACCGTGGCTGCTGTGTGGCCCCCAGGATGGGAGGATATGCCTTCTGGTTGCTTTCCCAGAGGTAACCAGCTCTGAAGTGGTAGTTCAGGGCCAGCTGGAGTCACAGGATGGGGACACAGGAGGGGGATCCTGGTCATCAGCACCCTTCTTCCTGTTGGAGAGTTTTCAGAGGATGTCTCCCAGCCTCCATGGATGGGGAAGGTGGACAGGGGGTCACGGCTTCAGAACTGTCCTGGGCTTCCAACCGGATGACCTTAGAAGGAAAGTGCTAAGTGGAAAAGGGCCAGCGTTCCTGTCCTTCCAGCCCAAGCCTAGAGGCTGGGCAGGGTCCACAGGCCTCGCTGGCCCTGCCTGGAGCCTTCCTGCCTCAGGCCCTGCTCTGACAAAGCCCAGAGCCTCGAAACACCTGCAGGCTTGGCTTACCTTCCTGCTGGCCTGTCCACTCTTCATCTGTCTGGCAACCCTGTTTCTTTCCCTCCTTCCTGGCCCAGTGTCATCAGATACCTGGACCCCCTCCGGTGGGTGTCCCCAGCGGAGTCCATCTGCTCACTCCCCGCCCTAGACCAAGCTTCCTAAGTGTCCTGTCAAGCCCTCTCCCTGCCCAGTGGCTCCTTGCTCATCCCGGCGGGCCTTCCCCTGCCTGTCCCCACATCTACCCACCTGCCCTGGGCTTCACCACCTGTTGACATCCTGTTTGCACTTGAGGAACCCAGTGAAGTTCCGCCTTCTCCACACAGCATCTCCCAACAGCCCAGAACACTTCCCTTCCTGAGTCTTCTCGAACTGGTCCTACTTAGGCTTTGTCACACTCTGTCTAACATCATGGACCCAGGACTTGTGCCCTGGGAGGGCCTGCCTGGAGTACAGGTCTGCGTGGCACCTTCCAGGAGGTGATGTGCAGCAGGTGCTGATGACCGGGCCCCATGCTCCAAGATGGGGTACAGGGATGCAGAGGGGAGAGGGTACAGAGCCCGGACTTTCCAGTTTGAGTCCTCACCAGCTGCAGTCTCTTCATCCGTGGTCTGTTGGTGGCCCCACAGATCCTTAGGGCCATGTGAGCATGACATGGGCTCGGGTGTGGCTGTGAGCATTGCCCTCAGTGCGTCCCTCATAACCCTGGGCCCGTGAGGACCAGACGTGACAGGCCAGGCTGGCAGGTGGCCCAGGAAGTGGGGAGAGGGGACGGCATGGTGCACCTGAGGCATGAAGTATAGCCTGGTGTCTCTTTCCCAGACAGCGCTCGGTGTTCGGGGTGAGACAGATGGGCAGGAGCAGGGGCTTGGGCCTCTATGTCCTCCCCTGCGGTCCCCTCAAGCACCCCAGGGGCAGGTAGTACAGGCACGGGGACTGAGGCTTGGTGCTTCTTTTTAAATTATATTTTTAATTGAGATATAATCCCCATAACATAAAATTCATCATTTTAAAGTGTACAATTATACAATGTGTGGCCTTCTGTGACTCTCTTCACTTAGCTTTCAGGGTCATCATATTGTAACACATATATCGCTGCTGCATTCCATTTTATGGTCGGGCAGTATTCCATTGTAAGGACAGCTCACATTTCAATGATCTGTCATCGGCTCATGGGTGAGGCCAGCCTGGCTTCTGATGTTTGGCCAAGTGCCCAGAGGCAGTGCTGGGATCAAACTTCTGAACAGACACCTGCTGGCCACCATAGCCCGTGGGGACCAGAGCCTAGGGGGGCAGGCGCAGGCTTCCACAGGTCCCCATGGTGAGACCTGTAGTCAGATCCAACCGGGGTGGCTCGCCTTCCTGGAGGGAGCAGTGATACCCAGAGTGCCCTCCACTCTGGGTTCTGGGGCAGGAGGCCTCACAGGGGCTCTGGGTCCCCTGTGTCTTTCAGCATCCGCAGTGTCATGCAGAAGTACCTTGAGGACCGAGGCGAGGTGACCTTTGAGAAGATCTTCTCCCAGAAGCTGGGTGAGTACAGTGGGGGCGCGGCCATTGGTCCAGCTGCCCAGGCCCGGGCATGGGGGCGGGAGGACCCTGAGGCCGTCTTCCTGCCCTCCCCACAGCGGGCTCCCAGGAGGTTTGGCCTCCCATCCACTGGGGCAGGGCAGCTTGCAAGCCCCTGAGTGGCCACAGAGCTGTGACCCATTGTGCCTCCCAGCCCCTGGCTGTGGGCCCGTGTGGCCCTCTGAAGGGGGTGGTGGCACCACAATCTTCCAGGGCCACCGGGGAAGTTCCTCCTTTGGGGTTTTTGTTTTTGTGAGTTGCAGCTTCCCCTTGGCGCAGGCACAGCTGCTCTGGGCCGTTGGTGGAACTGACAGGAAGGGGCGGGGCCCATCCTGTGGAGCTGCCCGGCTGTGGTCGGCCCACCCCCACCCCCAGTCGGGAGCAACCTGCTCTGGGCAGGCCTGGCCCTCCATTCCTCCTCCTCTGGGGCGGGTTGTCTTAGAATGGGGACCTGGTCCATGGGGCAGGATTGGGGTGGGTCTCAGGGAAGCAGGCCCCAGCCACACACGGCTCAGAGTTGGGCTCCCATGAGGCCTTACAGAGAACAGGAGCTCAGCCCTAAACGAGAGTGGCCTGGCCTGGTGGGATCAGGCTTTGGAGGTCAGGGTTGGGGAGTCTGTGTGTCAGGAAGCACACAGCTTGGGTCTCTTGCCTGTGCTGTGTGACCTTGGGCACATTGCTTTCCCTCTCTGAGCCTGCTGGTAAATTCACCTGGGGACTAGGACCCAGGAGCTCCACTCCTGGGAACTAGGACTCAGGCCTGCTGGAGGGCCAGATGAGGCAGTTCAAGTGAAAGCCCCTTGCCCACTGGGAAACCCTGGTCACAAGTTACTCCAAGGCACAATACTGAAGGACCAGGCCCCCTTACCCGAAGGGATGGCTGCAAGCTCTGGCCGAGGTGTCCCGGCAGAGGTGACGGTGCCTCCAAAGAGGCATAGAAAGCCACCCAACACAAGCCGCTCATCCAGGTCGGGCTGGGGGGCTTGGGGACTGCCTTCCCTTCTGCTCTGCCTTCCAGGGCTGCTCTGGGCCAGGCCTCAGGCCTCCACTCCCTGGCAGGGGTGAGGCCTGGCCTGTCTGGGGTGCCCTGTGACACCTTCCCACAGCCCATCCTGCCTCTTCCCTTCCCCAGTGGCCCATGCCCTTTAAGGCTTCATTCCCGGCCTGTCCTTCCCAGGACCTTGCCACCAGGTAGAGGAGCCCCAGGTTTTCACACCTGCAACCTACGGCCTGCCTGGCAGGCCTCCCTGAACCTCTGTTTTCCCAACTGGCCCTGCCGCCCTGTTTCTCAGGGCTGCTGTGAGAATCAGCCGATGTACAGTCCAGGGAGAGGGGCCCGGCCCCCTCAGAGGCTGCCTTCCTGTCCTGGGCTACAGCTCTGGCCTGGCCCAGGGGGAGCTCAATGTACCTGCCCAGCCCATCTGGGGGGGGGGGGGTGTCACCCTCGGAGGAGGTGCAGATCCCAGGCTGCAGGGAGAGAGTGGGGGGCCTGGGGCCAGAGCTGGCCCCAGGCCTCTTACAGCCTGTGCAGCCACCATCTGAGGAAGCGGATTCTGGGAGGGGCAGAAGCTGGGTGCCCTGACCTTGAGTCCAAGAATCTTGCGTTGATGGCGTCCTGTGCAGCCCCCTTGTCCAGCCCCCACCTGGGTCAGACACCACCTCTGCCATCTCTGTGGCCAGTTCTGCCCCCAGCGCCCCAGGCCCACACCACCCACCATGCTGGGAAGGAGGCGCGGCTCCCTGCAACTGGATGCTTGCTTTCAGGGTACCTGCTCTTCCGAGACTTCTGCCTGAAACACCTGGAGGAGGCCAAGCCCTTGGTGGAGTTCTACGAGGAGGTGAGGCCGGGCCTCGCTCTTCCAGGGGCAAGGGGAGGCGGGTGGGGCCGGCTGCTTCTGTCGAATCCACAAGGTGCCTGGCATTGGCGCCCTCGGGCCCTGCTGGGCCAGAGGTTACCGTGGGGCTCTCGTCCTCTAGATCAGGAAATATGAGAAGCTGGAGACAGAGGAGGAGCGCTTGGCCTGCAGCCGGGAGATCTTCGACACCTACATCATGAAGGAGCTGCTGGCCTGCTCGCACGTGAGAGCCCCAGACCCGCCTGCCGGCCCTGAGCAAGCGACCTGGGCATTGGGAAGGGATGAAGGGTCCTTGCCAGAAGTTCACCGTCACCTCTGTCTTCCCCAGCCCTTCTCGAAAAGTGCCACTGAACACGTCCAGGGCCACCTGGTGAAGAGGCAAGTGCCTCCGGATCTCTTCCAGGTGTGTGCTGAGCTCGTCCCCCACTGCCTCTCGGCCCAGGTCAAGGAGTCTGGCCGGCTCCCACTCTGGCACAGCCACCAACCCCTACCTTCTTCCCTTAGCCGTATATTGAAGAGATTTGTCAGAACCTCCGAGGGGACGTGTTCCAGAAATTCGTGGAGAGGTGAGGACAGCACGCATGCCGGGCTGGGGAGGCTGTGGAGCAGGGAAGCCAGCCTGCTTTAGGCCCTGGGCAGGGGGCTTCTGGGCCCGGCTACCCACCAGTGCAGGAGCTCCCGAGAGGGCAGGCAGCCCTGGCCACCACTTCTTCCACATTCCTGCCCCGCCCTTCTGAGCACTGGCAGCTCCAAGCCTGTCCCAGGTGACTCTCCCGGAACAGGGGGGGGCCTTTTGCGCCCGTGGACTGTGTAGCACTGTGCTGGGCCCCTCTGGGCTGAGAAGCATCAGGAACCGTGGTAGGGGCGGGCACAAGAGGACACACTGCCCTCCCCCCGCCGCCCGGCCCTCAGGGCCAGAGCTCACCTAGGGGGTGGGAGTTATAGGCAGATTTCAGCTTGATGTAAGGAACAGCTTTCTTAGGGTCCCAGCTCCCTGGCCAAGGAGTGGGAGCTTCACAGGGAGTGAATGCGGTGTCAGTGGAGGGATGCAAGCAGGGACACGATGAGCATTGTCACTGATGTGGTAGCAGGAAGTCTCGGTCAGGCTGGAAGACCGCCTCTCTAGGCTTATCTGATCGCAGCAGGGACCCACAGACAGGTGACCAGGCCCTGAGCCGCCCAGCGTTCAGGGCAGGGTTTCAGCTGGGGATGCCTCTGTTCCTGGGCAGTCCCAGAGGACGACTGCTCCTTGGGACCCCAGAGAATGGCCGTGGGGTGGGCAGGCTTCTGAGGCTCATCTGAGCCCGGTTCTTCTCTTTATTTTTTTTTTTTAAAGATTTATTTTTATTGTTTTTGACAGAGAGAGACAGAGACAGAGGGAAGGGGGAGGGCCCAGAACAGTCTCCATAGTTGCACATCATCAGTTTTTCCACATAATTTCATTCCTCAGGTGGGCACAGGGCAGGAGCTGGGCTGGGGTCTCACCCCGGTGTGAACCGAACTGGGGGCACTCCCCAGTTCTTCAGCATATGGGTCCACACGGGCCGGGGCCAGGAGTTGATCCTCAGTTCCTGGGGCTGCAAAGTGAGCGCTTAACCCACTGAGCCATCCTGGCTTCCCCCTGGTTCTTCTCTTGCAGTGATAAATTCACACGCTTTTGCCAGTGGAAGAACGTGGAGCTCAACATACATGTGAGTGGGCTGGGTGGGCATGGAGAGCTATGCTCCCTGCGGTGCTCCCCCAGGAGCCGGGCCCCAGGGCTGGTCACACTGAGCTGTCAGGGCTGCCCTCAACCCCTGGGCGGTGGCTGTTGGGTCAGTGCCAGGATCATTAGGGGCCCCTCAGGGCAGATAGTCACGTGGTGAGCGTGACCCTGGGTAAGAAGCACAGGCCACCTGCAGTGACCCCGCTTGTTGCTGTCCCCGCAGCTGACCATGAACGACTTCAGCGTGCATCGCATCATCGGGCGAGGGGGCTTTGGCGAGGTCTATGGGTGCCGGAAGGCTGACACGGGCAAGATGTGAGCACCTGTTCAGTGAGCATTGGGTGGGATGCCTGAGGGGAGGGAGGGTGTCCATGGGAGAACTGTGAGGGAGGGGTAGGGAACCCCAAGAAACAGGTGGCAGGGTCCTGAATGGGCAGGTCTCTGCCATGAGCTCTGCGCCCGCTGTTGGCTCCACGCCACTGTCTTGCTTCCCCAGTCTTTGCTTGTGCTAGTTCACCCCACCCCCAGAGCCCCCAACCCACCAGCACTTTCTCCTGTCCTTTCTCTGTGTGTTATAAGCTTATCATGGTCTCTAGTTTTCTTCCAAAGACCCCTGGGGACTCCCCAGCCCCTGGCCCTGGGCCCCAGAGCAGCCCTGGGCTCTGCACTGACTGACTCCACCCCCGGCCGGCCTGCCAGGTATGCCATGAAGTGCCTGGACAAGAAGCGCATCAAGATGAAGCAGGGCGAGACCCTGGCCCTCAACGAGCGCATCATGCTGTCCCTCGTCAGCACTGGGGTAAGCTGGGCAGGCGGGCGGCCATCAGCGCAGCCTCTGGCCCTGGGCCTGGGGCAGCCTGCTGATCTCCGCTCCGTGCCCCTCCCAGGACTGCCCGTTCATCGTCTGCATGTCGTACGCATTCCACACACCAGACAAGCTCAGCTTCATCCTTGATCTCATGAACGGTGAGTGTGTGGCATGGCCCCTGGTGGACACGGGGTTGGGGGGCGGGGCCGGAGCAGGGGGCTGAGCACCCCACGGGGCTGCCTTCCCCAGGTGGGGACCTGCACTACCACCTGTCCCAGCACGGGGTCTTCTCGGAGGCCGACATGCGCTTCTACGCAGCTGAGATCATCCTGGGCCTGGAGCACATGCACAACCGCTTCGTCGTCTACCGGGACCTGAAGGTGAGGGGCCGAGGGCCTGGCCCCCTGGGGCCCCGGGCGTGGTGTCCTGTGGCAGGGCCGGCGGGCTCCCACTGCACCCTCCCTGAGAACGACGCGTGGGGGGCCTTGTCCCTGGACACCCCTAACCCTCTAGAGTGAAGGCAGTGACCCAGCTGGCATCTGGCCTGACTGGGCCCTGTCCCGAGCTGCCCCTGGGGCAGCTCACTGGGCTTCCTCCACAGCCGGCCAACATCCTGCTAGACGAGCATGGCCACGTGCGCATCTCAGACCTGGGTCTGGCCTGTGACTTCTCCAAGAAGAAGCCCCACGCCAGCGTGTGAGTGCCCCACCCCACCCTCGCCCCCGACGCCTCTGCCAGACCTGCTCACGGCCCCTTCGCTTCCTTCCACAGGGGCACGCACGGGTACATGGCCCCCGAGGTCCTGCAGAAGGGTGTGGCCTATGACAGCAGTGCGGACTGGTTCTCCCTGGGCTGCATGCTCTTCAAGCTGCTGCGGGGGTGAGTGACAGCCCCAGGCGGGCAGGTGGGACAGGACAGAGCAGCTCTTTCCCAGTCAAGGGTGGAGGCTGGGGGAGGAGCCCCCAGCTGCCTGGGGGTGAGGAGTGGCACGGTCCCTGGCTTAGGACAAGGATCATTCCTGCTGCCTACCTCAGTTTCCCTATTCCTGTCCTCTGACCATATGTCCTTTGGCCTTTCCTGCCTAGGCATAGCCCCTTCCGGCAGCATAAGACCAAAGACAAGCATGAGATTGACCGCATGACGTTGACAATGGTACGTGTAGGGTTCTAGCCCGGGGATGTTGGGCGGAGCCCATGGGGAGCCACAGTGGGGCTGGGTGTCCTGCGGGCATCAGGGTCACGGACTCCCCATTCTCACCAACGAGCAGCAGTCCTGGGCGGCTCACCTCAGTCTGGCCTCCTGCCCTGGAGGCTGTCCCTTCCTGTGTTGTCAGCAGATATGCCTGCTGGGCCCTGTGTCTCCCTCTGCTGGGGGCCTGGACACCCCTCTCCCTGCATCCCAAGCAGCCTCAGGAGCCCCAGAGCTGTAGTGGGGCCAGGGGCCCTTCCTTGGGCCCTGCCAATGGTTCACTCCTTCCTCCAGGCTGTGGAGCTGCCTGACTCCTTCTCCCCCGAGCTCCGTTCCTTGTTGGAGGGGCTCCTGCAGAGGGATGTCAACCGGAGACTGGGCTGCCTGGGCCGAGGGTGAGTGCCCGGGACCAGGGCCACTGTCCCAGGCCTTGCCTCCCAGCCAGACCCTGGGCCCTTGGGCGTGCTGTGGTATCCAGGCCTCTGTTGTGGACCCCTGGGCCGGCCCACCTGGGCCTCTGTGTGTGCCCCCCTGAGGATAAGGGCTGTGCCCATCACTGGAACCCCTTCCATGGTTCTAGCCTCCTAGGAACTCACAGGTTGGGGCACAGCAACCCCACCTAGTGTCCTCAGGGTGCAGCTACTGGGGCCAGCTGGGGCTTGGCTTCCGGAGGGGCCCTTAGAACAAATATGGTGATGATAATGATGACAGTAGCTTTTTATGTTTATTAAATATGTACTAGTACCAGACATGATGTTGCAAGATGCACAGTGTTAAAACTCACAGCAGCCTTACAACGTGGGAACTGCTGTTCTCCCCAGTTTAGAGATGAGGAACCGGGCTCAGGTTTAAGGAACTTGCCTGAGGCCGTAGAGTGAGAGGCTGAACCAGGAGTTAGCTTGGGCCTCCTGCCCCCGGCTCAGGTGACCTGCATCTTCCCCACAGGGCCCAGGAAGTGAAAGAGAGCCCCTTCTTCCACTCCCTGGACTGGCAGATGGTCTTCTTGCAGAAGGTAACAGCGGGGCCAGGGCTGGCGGGGTGCCCTGCAGCCCCTGCCCCGTGCTGATGCCCAGCCCCCCTTCTGCTGCAGTACCCTCCCCCGCTGATCCCCCCACGAGGGGAGGTGAACGCCGCCGATGCCTTCGACATTGGCTCCTTTGATGAGGAGGACACAAAAGGAATCAAGGTGCTGTGCCTCACCTGGACTCTCCCGCCTAAGCCCGGAGCTCGGCCCGGGGGTTATTCTGGTCCCTTCTCTGCCCCTTTGAGACCCAGCGCCAGCCCTGTCAGCTTGTCCTCCCCGAATGCCACTGGGGTGGGGCGCGTTGGATCAGACCACCCTGGCCAGGGCCTCGGGGCTGGACAGGCCTGTGGTACTGAATACCCCTCCACATCCCCACGGCCAGCTACTGGACAGCGACCAAGAGCTCTACCGCAACTTCCCCCTCACCATCTCCGAGCGGTGGCAGCAGGAGGTGGCAGAGACCGTCTTCGACACCATCAACGCTGAGACAGACCGGCTGGAGACCCGCAAGAAAACAAAAAACAAGCAGCTGGGCCACGAGGAAGGTGAGGGTCCCTGGCTGCCGTGGGCACCCACTGCCCGCTGCAGAGCTGGGAAACAAGCAGGGGTTTCAGGAACCCGGCCCAGGTCATGGCCAGAGAGCAGCCAGACCGGGACTGGAACCCTGGCGGGGCCCCTCTCGCTCTCTCGCGGCAGACTACGCCCTGGGCAAGGACTGCATCATGCACGGCTACATGTCCAAGATGGGCAACCCCTTCCTGACCCAGTGGCAGCGGCGGTACTTCTACCTGTTCCCCAACCGGCTGGAGTGGCGGGGCGAGGGCGAGGCCCCGGTAAGGAGCTGGGCCGGGCCGGGGGCTGGGGTGCCGGCGGCAGGAGCCTGTCCTTCGCCCTCACGGCCCCTGCCTGCCCCTCCCCACCCCGCAGCAGAGCCTGCTGACCATGGAAGAGATCCAGTCGGTGGAGGAGACGCAGATCAAGGAGCGCAAGTGCCTCCTTCTCAAGATCCGAGGCGGTAAACAGTTCGTCCTGCAGTGCGATGTGAGTCGGGGCCTGGGGGGCCGGCAGGCGGGGCCGTGCAGGGGCGCGGTGGCCTTCGGGGTGCCGGGGCCCCACCTGACAGGGCCTGGGGCATGCGCAGAGCGACCCGGAGCTGGTGCAGTGGAAGAAGGAGCTGCGGGACGCCTACCGCGAGGCCCAGCAGCTGGTGCAGCGGGTGCCAAAGATGAAGAACAAAGCGCGCTCGCCGGTGGTGGAGCTCAGCAAGGTGCCGCGGGTGCAGCGCGGCAGCGCTAACGGCCTCTGACCCCCGCCCGCCCGCCTTTTATAAACCTCTAATTTATTTTGTCGGATTTTTATTATTTGTTTTCCCGCAAAGCGGAAAAGGTTTTATTTTGTAATTATTGTGATTTCCTGTGGCCCTAGCCCCCAGGGAGGGGTCTGCTTGCCTTGGCTCCTGCTGCCACCCACCTAGCCACTGTCCAGCCACCCTCAGCCCTGGACCCCCAGGGGCCACCCGCTCCCAGTGTCTTCCTGTGGGGGGAGAGCAGCAGTCCCCCGCCCCCCGGGCATGGTGCCACCTCAGGCGCTGGGCTGTGCTCTGTGCCTGCAGGTGGCTCAGCATCCCTACCCACAGGGGAGGCCACAGCACGGGAAGACGACCTGAATTTTCCCACTACGGCCCCTCATGTGACAGGGACTCGGGTGGAGGAGCAGCCCATCGTCTCCCTGACCCCAGGGCCTCCCACGATGACTTGGCCTCCTGGACCCCCGTATCACTGGCCATCTTCATTCCTACCTTCCCTGGACACGGGGTGGGGGCTCGCCCAGGAGGGTGGTCTTGGCAGCAGGTGCCGCTGCTGTCGTCACTGCAGCTCCCCCCATGTCCGTGCCCCCCCCCCCCCGCGGCGCCCGGGCTCAGGGACCACAGAGAGGCACCTTTGGGCTGTGCCACACTGGCCTAGCCTGTGTGAGGGCCTGCCCTGAGGTCCCCCTGCCCCCGGACTGGGTCGAGCCTTGTCTGCCCAGGACCACGGAGGTGGCTGGGTGGACCGGGCCGCCCAGTGAGGGGGGCCAGCCCTCACCACCCCAAGCCGGTCAGTGTGTCCCTAGCCCCACGTCACGTCAGTGCCATCACCCACAGGGCGCCACCTCGCCCACCGCATGTCCCCTCGTGCCAGTCGCGCTGCCATGTGTGGTGTCGCACCCTCTGCCCGGGGCTGGGTTGGCGCACACTTCCATCTACTCACTCCCCGGGGCATTTCTTTGCCAATTTTTGAATGTGATTTTAAAGAGTGGAAAATGAGACTATGCGTTTTTATAAAAAAATGGTGCCTGACTCCTTGGCTGTGTCAGACTCTTTTGTGCCCAGTGACCATTCTCAGCCACTGTTGGGCTTGGGGCCTCAGGGGAGAGGGTCTTGATGGTGCCAGGTCCCCTCCATTCCCCCAGTCCCACCCTGCTGGCTCTTCCCCCCCGGGTGGTGGGCAGAGGGTCAGGCTTCTGCCCACTGCCCAGGGCAGCAAGAGGAGGTGCCTGCGGTTTGGTGCTTGGTGTCACGTTTGGATTGACTGAGCATCGGCTCACCAGGCACGTGTGGATACCACCATGGACAGTCAGACCAGCACCGCTGCCCTCAGGCCCACCGTCTGGGTCCTTGGCCTTCTCTGGCTTCGGCCTCCCCACTGGCCTCACTATGTGCCCCCAGTAGGAGTCTGTTCTGCCTGAGGGAACCCATCAGCATCAGGTCTCTCATCTACCCAGATTCTTGTCAACTTCATCTTCCCCTCATTCCCGCCCAAGAGGCCACTGTGGGTGGTGACAGTTGCTGCCACCCCATGTAGGGCTCTGCTGGGCAGGGCTGAGGGGCCTGTGGCCAAAGCACAGTGTGACAGGCAGAGAAGGAAGGCTGCTGGGGCTGGACTGCTCTTAGGGTGGAAGCTAAAGAGTCTTGGAGAAAAAGGCCTTCAAATGGGGCCTTTAGCATTGGGGTGGGAGGTGGGGAACGTTTCTGATGCAGGGAAGGGCCGGGCAGTCAGGAGCGGCTGAGGTTGGCAGGAGCACTGTGGGAAGGAGCCAGGCCTGGGAGTCCCAGAATGCCAGGCTCAGCCTGGCCCACAGCCCAGCACACCCTTAAAGACTGCAGAACGACGATGGGAGTGGACAAGGAGGAAGGCTCTGGTCGGGCTGAGGTGATGGCAACTGGCTGTAGAACAGGTTGCTGAGTACCATGAGCAGAAGGTGTGGAGGGAGGTAGAGGCAGGGAGGCAGCTTAGGGGACACTGCTTCTGTCCAGGGAAGAGATGTCATAATGACAGTGATGGTAGAGGGAGAGAGGAAAGAAGCCAGAGAAGCACAGAGCCTATCAGGAATGGGCAGGACCTGGGGATGAGAGAGGTAAGAGTCCAAAATGGCACCCGGGGAGGTCTGTGCTACGGTTCAGTCACAACAGCCAGGAAGCAGGGCTGGCCTGAGGGGAAGAGGTTGACTGTGACCGGATCTGTTTTCCAACACGCTGATGGGATAGTATGGGACATGGCACAGTCATGTCCCAGGGGAGCTGAAATGTGGTCATGCTGACAGTGGGTACAGACAGCCTTTCAGCCAGGGAGAAGCTTGACTTGGCGATTGGGAGGGAGAGAGGCCCTGGAAAAGGGTTGAAGACAATGGAATTAGGCATCAAGGCCCAGTGGGGAATTGTGTTTAGAACTGCAGAGATCAGGAGAGGCTGGGCCTGAGAGTCCTGTTAGATGGGGTGTGAAGAGGGCTTGGGCAAGGGGTAGCCCCTTTTAAGAGGTGGAGTCCAGCCACAGCTGCAGCAGGGCTGACTGTGGAGTTCTGGACATTCAGAGGCTTTTCAGCTGCCATTAAACCCAAGGACATTACAATGCTCTGATAAAACCACAGGGTGGAGTGGCAAAGTGATCCCAGAGAGCACAGGCACTACCTGCCCATAATGAGAGGGCAGGGTGAAAATGGCAACCAGCCGCCCAGCCCAGAGGCTCAGCTCAAACTTCTAGATAAAACTATCTGGTCATTTTACAAATATGAGAACAGAGGGTCAGCCTTGGCCAAGCCTGGCAGCAGCCTCATCACCCAACAAAACCAGGACCAGACCCCAGGGTAACAATGCCAGGTCTCCGCCGTGGAGACCTGCACCCTGGTTCCGGGGTGGGTGGAGAGGCTGGCCCTGATTTCAACAACTCTTCCTTTTCTGACCCAGGCAGCGAAGTGCAGCCTCTGCAAAAGGGATCCCTGCTGTGGGTGAACGCCCTTTACAGTGAACCCCTCCACCAGGAAGGACAAGCCTTTCCCCCTCCCTCCCCAGTACTCCTGTCCCTGAATCCAGGGCCCTGGGGGGCCGCTTCCCTTCGTGGGGAGGCCCAGCCCTGTGGTGCGGCCACCACCAGACCCGACCGAGGTCTGACCCAGGTCTCTGGGGAGGGTGCTTTACACTAAACTGGCCGGGCATCTCAGAGGTGACGCGAGGGGAGCCAGCTTCTCCCACCTCACCCGCACACAGCCACAGTCGGTACCCGCGGGGCCTGGGAGAGGAGGGCCGGGGGATGGGCAGGGCTGCTGGGGTAACACTGGAACCCAGGGACAGCAGAGCAGGAGCCTGCCCCTCTCGAGCCGCTCTGCCTCCAGGAGGGGTCTGCGCTGGGCCTGGGGCGCCCCCTACAGGCCGCAGGCGAAGCTGTAGCCAGGCCCCGCCCTCCGGACCGCCCCGAGCCGACCCTCGTCCGGATGAGGCCGGGCGGAGACCGGGTCCCGGCTTCTCCCCGGGCGCGCGTGGTTGCCATGGGGCTGGGCAGCGCCCCACGTTCGCCCCCGGCGCGCTCAGGCCCCGGCTGCGGTTGCCATGACGGCGGGAGGCGAGGGGGCGCGCGGCCCGAAGCCCCGCCCCGCGCAGCCCCGCCCCCGCGCAGCCCCGCCCTCGGCCCGCCTTCCTTGCCGCCTGCGACGCCGCCGCCGCCGCCGCTCAGCCTCTGCGGCGGGGGCGCGGGAGCTCCCGGGCTACGGCGGGCACAGCTCCGGCGCGGCGCGGACCGGAGGCGAGGGGGCTGCGCCAGGCCTGTAGCCGAGGCGGGGCCGGGGCACCTCCGCCACGCCCGCCCGGGATGCGGCACTGAGGCTCAGCATGGCCGGCCCGGGCCCCACCTTCCCGCTGCACCGTCTCGTCTGGGCGAACCGGCATCGCGAACTGGAGGCCGCGCTGCACAGCCGCCAGGTGAGGCCCACCGGGCACCCGGGCGTCCAGCGGGACCCTCGCCCAAAGCTGTGGCCTCCATCCTAGAGGCCTCCCTTACTTGCTCAGGGCCGCGGCCGCTTCCTGCTCATTCTCCCTTACCGAATCCGAAGCCTAGGTGACCCGCCCCTCGGACTGGAGCCTTTGGCCTCGGCTCCCAGCCCTGGGCCTCGCCCATCTCCCCACTTCATACTGCATACAGCCCCCGATCTCGAGCCGCACCGCCCTTGAGTCAGGCTGAGAATGAATGAGCAGCCTGGTCCTGGTCCCTAGGCTGGTCCAAGCTCTTGACAGCCGCAGCTCCATCTCTGCCTGACCAGGCCCCACCACCGGGCTCCCAGTGCTGACCCTAGCAGAGTGCATGAGAGGTGGGCAGGTCCTTCCCTCCAGCCCCCTTTATCCCTGCAGGGCCACCCTCTGCCATTTCCACCGCCTGTCAGTCTTATTTTCTCCAATGACTCGCAACCCTGTTCAGCCCAGTGGTCTTCCTGCCTCTGCCTCTCCTTAACTGTCCCGCCTTCCTCAGCACGACATTGAACAGGAGGACCCCCGGGGGCGCACCCCCCTGGAGCTGGCCGTGTCCCTGGGGAACCTGGAGTCCGTGAGAGTCCTCCTTCAACACAATGCCAATGTGGGCAAAGAGAGCTGCCAGGGCTGGGCAGGTACAGCAGAGGGTAAAGGGGCTCCCCTGAGGCAAGCGGTGAGGTTGGTGAGTGGCCAGGCCTGGGGACATCAAGAGAGTGCCCCTCAGCAGCCTGGTGCTCCCAGTCCTGCAGGAGGCAGTCAGCACTGGGGACCCTGAGATGGTACAGCTGGTGCTCCAGTATCGAGACTACCAGAGGGCCACCCAGAGGCTAGCCGGCATTCCGGAATTGCTCAACAAGCTCCGCCAGGTACGGCAGGGCACAGAGGTGTGGCCAGTAAGAGGGGTGGGGTGCTCCTGTGTGAGGGTCACCCTGGTCACACATGCCAGGCCTGGCCTTGGAAGGACAGCTAGACTGCATAGCATGCTTTCCCAACATTTGACTCCAGCCCAGGGTCGCATAGGAAAGAGGAGTGCAAGCCCACTGGGAGGACCGTGGGCCCTTTTGAAGGAAAGCCTTTGCTTGCATTGGCCAGTGCCAGAAATCTCAACAGAGTTTAGACCAATTGCTTCCTGGTGAATTGCAGATTTTCTGGAGGGAGGATCTCATCTGCCTCCATAGATGTGGCCCAGATCCTGGCAATACCTGTCCACCCTTCTCAAATCACACGGAAGTGGGGGGCAACTGAGAGAGAACCCCATCCTGCCCTGAACCCCAGGGGTAGACCCAGAGGGGGCCCTTTATAGATGAGGACATGGGACCCTGGGTACACAGAAGGCCCCCCAGGGCCCCCAAGCGGGCTAGTGGCCAGGTTGAGGCTGGCCCCCCGGCCTCCAGGTGCTTCTAGCCTGATTACTGGAAGACCTTTTTAGGGCTCCGCTTGACCCCCCCTTTTCTGGTGGCGTTTGGTTGGGGGTAGGAGTGTAACAGGGCCATGGCAGTCAGGACTTGCTGAAGGACTGGCTCCCAGAAGAGGGACTGCGAACAAGGAGCTCCCTGCATCAGGCAGGGCCCTGACGAGCGCTTTGGTCTGTCTCAGGCCCCTGATTTCTACGTAGAGATGAAGTGGGAGTTCACCAGCTGGGGTGAGTGGGGCCTGCTCGGCTGCCAGGGGCCTGGATTGGGGTCTTTGGGAAAGAACCCTGGTGACCTCCGTGCCCCCTGCAGTCCCCCTTGTGTCTAAGATGTGCCCGAGTGATGTGTACCGTGTGTGGAAGCGGGGTGAGAGCCTACGGGTGGATACCGGTCTCCTGGGCTTCGAGCACATGACCTGGCAGCGCGGCCGGAGGAGCTTCATCTTCAAGGGCCAGGGTGAGCTCTGGGGGGCAGGGCCTGTGGGCTGCAGAGGCCCTCCTGGGGCTTTTGAAGACAGTGCTGCCCTTTCTTTTCACTCTGCAGGTGTGGAAACAGGGGTTGGGGTGGAGGGGACCCAGGGGCTGAGGCCAAAGCCGCTTAGCAGCAGGTAGCTGAGGGCCCCCTAATGGCCCTCTGCCCTCTGCCTGGGGCCGAGCATTGATTTGCCCCATCACACACCCTCACCGGCTGGCAGAGGCAGGAGCCCTGGTGATGGAAGTGGACCATGACCGGCAAGTCGTGCACACAGAGACCCTGGGGCTGGCCTTGCATGAGCCGGAGGTGCTGCTGGCTGCCATGCGGCCCAGTGAGGAGCATGTGGCCAGTCGCCTCACCTCTCCTATCGTCTCTACCCACCTGGACACTCGCAATGTGGCCTTCGAGAGGTCAGTTGGGGCCTGGTCACGCTGTGGGCGGTGCCCTTGAGGCTCCTGGGTCAGGCCTCCGGAAGGCTGAGCCACTCCCACAGGCAGCTCAGGTGGGGGAGGGGGTCACAGCAGGCCCAGGGGCTCACAGACTGCCTGCACTTCCTGTGACAATCTTTGAGTCCCCACATGCCTGTCCAGACTGGCAGCTATCTTCCTGGGGAAGAGGCTAGGTCAGGGTGTCCCCAGCTGCTTGACTTCTGACCTCACATGTTTTCCCATAAAAATAAGGATTTAGGAAAATAGCAAAAAAAAGACTTTCCCGTTGAACAGTTGTAGCACCCATTTGGAAAATCAACTGATCTATAATTTTTTCAGGACTCTCAATTCCATTCCATGGGTCTGTATGTCTGTCTTTGTGCCAGTCCCACGATATCTTAATTGGTATTGCTTTGTAGTAAGTTTTGAATTCAGGAAGTGTGAGTCTTCTGACTTTGTTCTTTCACGGGATTATTTTGGGTGTTTTTGGGTTGCTTGCAATTTCATAGGAATTCTTGATTCAGCTTGTCAATTTTCTATAATGCAAAGAAGTCAGGTGGGATCTAATTCTAACTCCCAGCCATGGTTTTCCAACCACAGATTCCCAACTGTAGTTGTTTGAATTCGTGAATATGAAGGGCTGACTGCAGCTAAGTATTGAGGGAGTCAGAAGTTCTATGGATTTTTCAGTTGCATGAGGTTCAGCACTTCTAACCTCCATGTTGTTCAAGGGTCAACTATATAAGTTTTGCCCTTCTTTTGATAAGTTTACTCTAAGTATTGTTTTTGATGCTATTATTAATGGAATTGTATTCCTTATTACATTTTTTAATGTTCATTGCAAGTCTGTAAAAATACAATTGATTTTTGTATATTGATCTTATATCCTGCAACCTAGCTAAACTCATTTTATATTTCTAATGGATTTTTAGTGGATTTCTTTATACTTCTTTCTTTCCAATATGGATGCCTTTTACTTCTTTTTCATGGCTGGCAAGAGTAAACATCCTTGTCTTGTTTCTGACCTTAGGGGAAAAGTATTTAGTCTTTTGTCATTAAGTATGTTAGTTGTGGTGCCTTTCTCAGGTTGAAGAAGTTTCTTTCTAAAGATATATTTTTATTGTTTTTTGACAGAGAGAGAGAGACAGACAGAGAGAATGGGGAGAGCCCAGAGCAGTCTCCATAGTTGACAGCGTTAGTTTTCCATATAGTTTCACTCCACAGGTGGGCACGGGGCTGTGCGGGGCAGGAACTGGGCCAGGAGCCTCCTGCATTGGCCCTGGCATGAACTGAACTGGGGGAACTCCCCAGTTCAGCATATGGGTCTACATGGGCTGGGGCCAGGATTCGATCCTCCGTCTCCGGGGCTGCAAAGCGAGCTCTTAACCCACTGAGCCATCCCAGCTTCCCCAAGAAGTTCCTTTCTATTTCTAGTTTGTTGAGTGTTTTTATCATGATAGGGTTTGGATTTTGTCACATGCCTTTTTCTGTGTCTATTGATGTGATCATGTGACTTTCATTTTTATTGTATTGATATGTGTTATATCAATTGATTTTCAGATGTTGAACCAACCTTGTATTTCCTGAGATAAATTCCACTTAATCATGGTGTGTGATTCTTTTCAAATGTTGTTAGGTTTGGTTGGCTAATATTTTTTTTTCTAATCCTCCATTGTAGACCTTGCTCTTGGCTAGTATTAATATTTTGTGTTCCTATTAATAAGGAATATTGATCTGTAGTTTTCTTTTTTTTTAACTTTATTTTTTTATTTTTTTATTGTTTTTGACAGAGAGAGAGAGAGAGAGATACAGAGACAGAGAGAGAACTGAACTGGGGGAACCCCCAGTTCAGCATATGGTTCCACACGGGCCGGGGCCGGGGTCGGGATTCGATCCTCGGTCCCTGGCGCTGCAAAGTGAGCACCTAACCCACTGAGCGATCCCGGCTTCCCCTGTAGTTTTCTTTTTTGTGATATCTTTGTCTGGTTTTAGTATCTGAGCAATGCCTAGGATGAGTTAATCAGTAAGTATCACCTTGTCTATTTTTTTACAAGAGTTTGTGAGTAATTGATATTAATTCTTCTTTAAATGTTTGGTGGGATTCATTGGTGAAGCCATCTGGGCCTGGGCTTTTCTTTGTGAGGTGTTTTTTTTTTAATTACCACTCAGTCTCTGCTTGTTACAGGTCTGTTAGATTATTTCTTCTCGAGTTTTTTTCTTTCTTTCTTTCTTTCTTTTTTTTTCTCTTTAGGATTTGTCCATTTCATGTAAGTTACCTAATTTGTTTGGGTAGAGTTGTTCATTGTATTCTTTTATAATCCTTTTTATTCTGTAATGTCAGTAGTAATGCCCCATCTTTCATTTCTGATTCTAGTCATTTCAATCTTGTCTCTTTTCTTGACCAATCTAGCTAAAGATTTGTCAATTTTGTTGATCTTTTCAAAGGACCAGCTTGTGGTTTAATTGACAGAATATTTTCCTATTCTGTATTTCATTAATTTTCATTCTAATATTTATTATTTCCTTTCTTCTGCTTGCTATGGGCTTAGTGTGCTCAGTTCCTACTGTCTTAATATGGAAGGTTAGGTTATTGATTTGAGATCTTGCCTCTTTCTTAATACAGTCATTTATAGCTATGAATTTCCCTCTTAAGCATTGCTTTAGCTGTGTCCCATAAAAATTTTGATGTGTTGTGTCTTCATTTCCATTCATCTCAAAGTATATTCTGATTTCCCTTTCGATTTATTCTTTGATGCTTTGGTTATTTAGGAGTATGTTTACTTTCTACATATTTGTGAATTTCCCAAATGTTTTTTCTCTTAGTGACTTCTTATTTTATTCTATTGTGATTGGAAAGCATATATTGTATGATTTTTCTCCTTTAAATTTTATTGAGGTTTCTTTTCTGGCCTAGCATATAGTTTATCCTAAAGAATATTACATGTGCACTTGAAAAGAATGTGTTTCTGTTGTTGGGTGGAGTAGTCTGAGGAATTCTATTAATTCTATTAAGTATTGTTCATGTCTTCTATTGTTGATTTTCTGTCTACTCATTCTATTCATTATTGAAAGTGAGGTATTAAAGTCTCCAACTATTGTTGTTGAATCAGATATTTTTTAACTTTTTATTATGGAAAATTTCAAACATATGAAAGAAGAAAGAATAGTATAATGTACTCATCACCCAAGTTCAGCATTTATCAACGTTTTGTCAATCTTTTTCTTTTTTCCTTTTTTCTTCTTCCCTGGCTGTTTTAAAACACATCCTAGATGCCATGTCATTTCAACAGTAAATACTTCTGCACATTATTCTAACAGATAAGGATGTTTTTAAGCCTGGCGCCAGCAACATTATCACACCTAACAAACTTATAATTCCTCAGTACTTTCTAGTCCCCAGTCCTTGTTCAATTGTCCCAGCTTGTCCAGGCATCCTCTTCAAGGCCTCTGTGTTTCACAGTGAGAAGGCAGATTGGAGGGGATCTTTGGCAGGGATGGCTTGGGCCAGGGTTGGGGGGTTTCGGTCCTCATGAGCTCCTGTTTGGTCTGTTTCAGGAACAAATGTGGTATCTGGGGCTGGCGATCTGAGAAGATGGAAACTGTTAGCGGCTACGAGGCCAAGGCAGGAGAGCCTAGTGGTGGGGGCTGGGGTAGGCAACCAGGCCCGGGAACTCTGCTCCTTCTCTACAGCTACCCATGTGGAGGGAGAGACAGAGTAGCCTGTGGGCTCTGGGAGCCTTGTGTGGCCATGGGAACTCAGTAGGGCCTGAGCACCCAGCCCCTGCTGAACATGGAGGGATCACCCACAGCACGACCCCCCACCATGCGCTCCCTACCCAGTGTATTGAGATGAAATGAGGACCATTGTCCTCTCATTAGTGACTCCCTGGGGTTCAGACCCTACCACCTCCTCCACTGTGGGGCGTGAGGTCTCATCTGTTCCTTGGGACAGGAGGACTTGGGTCCTATGCTGGTGAGGCTGAATGGAGGTAACAGACTCTGAGCCCCCAGCTCCTCCTGTGTTCCCCCTGCTCCCCAGGTATACAGTGCCACCAATGTGGAGCTGGTGACACGCACACGCACGGAGCACCTCTCTGATCAGGACAAGTCGAGGAGCAAAGGTAAACCCAGGTGCGCCTGCCTGCTACCCAGTCACACCGTGGGGTGGGGTTACCCTGGTCTGGGCGGGGAGGGAGCTGGCAGAGTATCCAGGACAAGCTGAGAGGCTGCCCCGTTCCCATCTGCTCTGTCTCCCCACTGACAGGAGGCTCCCAGGGTGGAGGGGGTGCATTCTGGGGGCAGTGGCCCAAAGCCCCCTCATGGGCTCCTGCCCTTCTCCTTAGTGGGGAAGACTCCGTTCCAGTCCTTCCTCGGGATGGCCCAGCAGCACTCCTCCCACAACGGGGTGAGCCAGGGCTGGGGGGCAGGGGCTGGGGACCACTGGGCGGGGCCCGGCAGGTGCCTCCCTGAGCGCTGAGCCGGGTCCTGGGGCCCACCCAGGCTCCTGTGCAGCAGGCAGCCAGCCCCACCAACCCCACAGCCATTTCCCCCGATGAATACTTTGACCCCAACTTCAGCCTGGAGTCACGGAACATCGGCCGCCCCATCGAGATGTCCAGCAAAGTACAGAGGTGAGGTCTGGGGGCTGACTGGGGACTTCCCTCAGGGACAGGGACCCTGCCTGGTTCCCCTGAGCCCTAGCAGACTCCTGTCACACATGGGGCCTATCAGAATGGGGGACCAGTCATCCAGCTGGCTTCCCTCTAGAAGACTCCACTCCTTGGGAGCCGGAGTCAGGTCTGTCTTACCCGTGGTCCTCAGCACCCAGTTCAGGACTTGGCCCAGGGGGACAGGTCACCCTTCTTTGGTGAATGAATGAATGAGTGAGTGAATGAACGAATGACCAGTACCTAGACCCATGTCCTGCGGTCTGCCTGGCAGGTTCAAGGCAACACTGTGGCTGAGTGAGGCGCACCCACTCTCCCTGGGTGACCAAGTGACACCCATCATTGACCTAATGGCCATCAGCAACGCTCACTTTGCCAAGCTGCGCGACTTCATTACCCTGCGCCTCCCACCTGGCTTCCCAGTCAAGATTGGTGAGAGGGTGGTGGTGGGTGAGCAGGGGGCACTCAGCCAGCACCCGGGGCCAGGCACAGGTGGGTCTCTGGCTGCAGCAGCTCAGGCCGGGCTGTCTCCTCGCAGAGATTCCCCTTTTCCACGTGCTCAACGCCCGCATCACCTTTAGCAACCTGTGTGGCTGTGATGAGCCCCTGAGCTCCGTGTGGGTGCCAGCTCCCGGCTCTGCAGGTGAAGCTTCAGGTCCCACTGTGGGAAGGAGGGGAGGGGGCTGCACAGCTTGCTGGGCTCTGAGTCCTGGGGGCTGAGCTTGGCCTGTCTACCACCCCAGGAAGCCCCTTCCCGTGTGAGGTGGACCCTGCTGTGTTCGAGGTGCCTGAGGGGTACAGCGTGCTGGGCGCAGAGCGTAGCGAGCCCCTTCGCGACGAGGACGACGATCTGCTGCAGTTTGCCATCCAGCAGAGCCTACTGGAGGCGGGCACAGAGGCAGAGCAGGTGGGGTACGGGCAGAGAAGGGCTCTGGTGACATTATAGACAGGGGTGTCAGAGGTGACAGCCCTGGGCTCTGGCTGCTGCAGGTGACTGTCTGGGAAGCCCTGACCAACACCCGGCCTGGCGCCCACCCTCCTCCCCAAGCCACTGCATATGAGGAGCAGCTTCAGCTGGAGCGGTGAGGCCCTCTGCCACCTACTAGGCCCACGTTTCAACCCTGCCCTGCTTCAGGGACCTGCCAGCCAGGGGGTTCTTAGCTGGTGGGGGTGGGTAGCAGGCAGGTGCTGGTCCCAGGACTCCTGACCTCTTCAGAGTCACCCTCCATCAGCATTGCTGCCCACCACCGAAGGTGGAATGCACAACGAGGACACAGGGCACCACCTTCTCCCAGGTCCCAGCCACCCTGTCCCTGTCCTTCAAAGTCATGTCCCAGCCCTTGGCCTCCTCCCCCAGCCTTGGTGCTCACCAGTCTGCTGTCCCTCTCATGCCTCGCCTGGAAGGGCCCTCCAGGAAAGCCTGCAGATGTCCACAGAGACCAGGAGTCCCGGATCCCCTCACAGGACGCCCCCGGCCCCGGCCCCCCCAAGCTTTGAGGAACAGCTTCGCCTGGCCCTGGAGTTGTCCTCCCGGGAACAAGAGGAGCGGGAGCGGCGAGGGCAGCAGGAGGAGGAAGACCTTCAGCGGATCCTGCGGCTCTCGCTCACTGAGCACTGAGCACTGAGCACCTGGCCACTGGGAGGGGGGCCCTGCCCCTACCCGCTTTTGTAACTTATTTATTTATAAACTGTCTGCTGCTGAGTGTGGGGCCTGGAGCCCTGGGGGGTGGGCTTGCGTTGGAGACCAAGATGAAAATAAAAAAGACCTTCAGCAGCAGGCTTGCTCTGCTCAGTGTGGGAGACACTATGGGTGATGGTCTCAGACCTAGGTTCAAATCCTGACTATGGCTCTCCTTAGCCTCTCTGAGCCTCAGTTTTCTTGGCTGTAAAATGGGATGACCTCCTACTCCCCAGGGCCTCTGGGAAGGTAAAATGAGGCAGTGGGTGTCCAGAGCCCATACAGAGTAGGTGCTCCATAAGTGTCAACTCCCTTGAACCCTGCCCCACCTACTAGAGACCAAGGTCCCTCCTGCCACCTAGTCTGCTTTCCCAGAAACCACTTAAACTCCTCTCAGGGACGGGGAAAACCTGGGACTTCAAACTCTACAGCTAGAGCCCCCTGCACCCCAGGCCTGAGTTGCTGCTCTGACTGGAATATTCTGAGTGGCTTTGGGCAAGTGACTGCCCAAAAGTGCTATAGCTGTGAACCTGCTCAGGTGGCCCTGACCCTGTGAGCCTCAGGGGTGAGTTCTAAATCCCACTTGATTTCCCTGAAGCTGACGTGTCTCCCAGTGATTCATGCAGAGTGGAAGCGTGAGGGCCAACCAGCATGGAGAGATGTTTGTGATGCCCCCTACTTAAGACCCACTGTGTTTGAGCGTCTCTGAGGCCTGTGTCCCCAGTCCTGTACCCCTAGTCCCATCTCCGCTGGGTAACAAAGGTAGAGGCCCAAAGAAGAGCTCAGGTGACCTAGCTGGGCGGGGCAGGCAGGGTCAGGGGTTCTTCCTGGGAGGAGGTACTGCACCCCAGACAGGCAGAGAGCTGCCACACCTCCCAGCCCCTCTGCAGGTCGCCAGGCTCTGCACCTGCGCCCCGCCCCCTGGCTCCGCCCCCAGCGTGTATGGGGGGCGGGGGAGAGGCGGGCAGAACCCGGGGAGACACGAAGGGAGGGGAGCGCAGCCGCTCGGTGCGGGCTCTGCAGGCCGGGCTGGACGGTGTCTGGCCCTTTAAGGGCCGCCCCCGAGGAGGTGCCAGGCCCTGGTGGCTCCGTCTCTCCGTCTCTCCTTCCTGGTCCTGCAGGGCAGGGACTGTCCGTGTGGCTGTGGGAGGGCTCCGTGCCTGGTGCCGACCCAGGTGCCCCCGGCTTGGCCCCATGGCCCTGGTCACAGTGAGTCGCTCACCCCCGGCCAGCGGCTACTCCACGCCTGTGGGGCCCACAGTGAGTCTGGCTTTGCTGTGCTCTTGTCCACGCAGTTGGTTGCCATCTGGGCCTGGGGGAGCACGTCCTGCCCACAGTCAGCCGCCCCTCAAGCCTGGGGGTATAGGGAGGGAGACCCCAAGTCTCAGGCTTAAGGGGACTAGGTGGGTCTTGAGGCTTCCAGAACTTGGACTGAGACAAAACTCAGAACCCTGAGCACCAGCCGAACCCATGGAGGCCCTACCCCTTTCCGGCCCCAGTTCTGGGCTGAACTCTAGCACCCCACCTACCTTTACCCTCCTGGTGCCCAAACTGGACCTGAACCCAGGCTCCCAGTGCTTCTGGTAGGGCATAGACTGGGGTAGGAAGGGTATCTGACCCCTTTTCTGGTTCTACGGGAGGGAGGGGGCGATTCCCACCACCACCACCACCCCCAGCATCACTCTACCCTGGGGACCCCTTTCTCAGCAGGACCAAGCCTCTAAGAGGAGAAGCCGGCTCCAACGAAGGTGAGCACCTCCCCGCAGCACAGACAGAACCATCCAGCAGCCGGGCCGGCCACTGCCATCCTGGAGGGCTTGCAGCCAAAGCCAACCAACCACTGGATGTGTGAGGCACTGTTGCTGGTGGGCACGGCCGGCTTGTAGCACCTACCTGGCTGCTCTTGCTTTCATCTTCCCACTGGTCACTTGGGCTCCTTCACCCACTATGCTAGCCCGCGGCTCAGGCCAGTGGTCACAAGCCAAAGTGCAGGATGGGGGGATGGTACAACAGGGCCTGAGGATTCGTGGGTCCCCACCAAGTTCACAGCATCTTTTGAGCTAGGCAGGTGGGCGGGGAAAGGGCGCAACCACCAGCCCCCTCAGACAAGAATTGATGGGCTTGGGCCTTGAGCGCCAACAAGGCAGTGGCTCTCTAAGTGCGGTGGCCGCATCGTCACCTGGGGACGGCTTGGAAATGCACATGCTTAGGCCTCCAGACCTACTGACTGCGGCTGGGGCCCAACACCTGCTTGGACCCTCCAGGTGATCCTGACGTGCCCCCGTCCTGAGGGGCACAACAGGCCATAGCGCTTTGCCCACCACCTTGCCAGGCAGAGCTTTGCAGTGCTCCATGGAGCTGTCCTGGGACTGCAGGATGGAGGGGACGGTGGAGATGCAGCTGAGCCCAGCGCTAAGCCGGCAGAAGATCCCCCGTGTGAAGAGCAACCCCATGGGGATCAGACAGACGACGGCCAAGGGCCCCAGAGCACCCAGAAGCGGGAACAGAGTCAGCACCTCCACCTCATGGTGGAGCTGCTGAGGCCACAGGATGACATCCGCCTGGTGAGGGGCTGTCCAGGGCCCTTGGAGAGGGGAGACGGCCACCCCCAGGGCGGGGGAAGGAGAGGGTGGAATGGAGCCAGTGTGGGTCTGGGGAGCAGTGGTGTGAGAGGCATGGGTAGGGGGTTACCCAAACCCTCACAGCACTGCCATTTCAGCTGAAGGTGTCTTGACAGTGAGGCCATCTTCAGGTCTCTGGAGGGTTGTGAACGGTCAGGGAAGTTTGCCCTGCGTGAGCCCATAGGGCTCAGTTAGGCCCCAGAGCTGGCACTACTCAGGGGCGGGTTTCTGAGCAACCACAGGGAGCTCCTGACAGTGTGAGTTGCCCATAAATGGACCTCCCTTCAGGGAGGTCCCACCGGGAGCTGTTATGCTGGAGGGGCCCTTGCAGGGGGTGAGACCCAGGTGGGAGCAGGAGGACTAGTTCTCAGATGCCTGTGGGACATCTCACTACAGCAAAATAGGAAAAAGAAGGTGCAGTCAGTCTCTCGTAAAGCTGCATTTTTTCCATGGAATCACTGTCTTTTATTAAGAGATTGTGTCCTTAATATTTCTTTGGTGAGAAACATTTATTAAATGAATTGATGATAATGGCAAGTGAAAGGGTTTCTTTTAAACCTCCTTCCTAGGAAGAAATAAAAAATGGGCAATCTATGTCAGGTGCATTCTCCCTTTTTTCAACACACACCTCCTTTAAGAAGAATCATTTTAAACATTTTCTTGGACCAGGAAATCCAAAAGTTGGGAACCACTGGAATGTGACCACTGATCTGGTGTCTGGGAAGAAGGGGGTGGGTGTGGAGCGTGCAGGCGACAGGACTGTTCTAGGCCCAGGTGTGTGTCCAGGCAGTGGAAGCAGGGTCCTCTGGGCCACCGTGACCCTGGGCTTCTCTCTCCATGTCTTCCTCAGGCAGCCCAGCTGGAGGCAGCACGGCCCCCACAGCTCCGCTACCTGCTGGTAGTCTCCACAAGAGAACGCGTGAGCCAGGATGAGACAGTCCTCCTGGGGGTGGACTTCGCTGATAGCAGGTGGGAGCAGGGAGAGGAAGGGAGGGGGACCAGGAAGTGAGGTGCTGGGGGACAATGGCTTTCCCTCTGTGTCCTGCCAGCTCCCCCAGCTGCACCCTGGGCCTGGTCTTGCCTCTCTGGAGTGACACCCAGGTGTACCTAGATGGAGACGGGTAAGAGGTGGCAACTAGAGGGAGGGGAAAGGAGAGAAGAGGGCCCGGAGGGTGGAATAGCCAAGTGTGCTGTATATGGTGGGGGGAGGGCACTGGGGAGCAGCTGCAGAACTCCAGGCTGGCTGGCTGAGGCATGGGCCGCCTTCAGAGTCGCTGTATGGTCCTAGGCAAGTCACCTAACTACTCTGGGCCTCAAGTCTCCCCTTATCTGGCAAAAGTGGTTTATTTTGAAGCATATTCTCTGAGGACCAGCCTCGTGAGGTGACTAGTTAGTGGGCCTCTCAGGGGCTCTGTCCCAGAGCCTGGGGTGGGGTTCCATGCACACCTGGTCTCCGGCAGGGGCTTCAGTGTGACATCTGGTGGGCAGAGCCGAATCTTCAAGCCAGTCTCCATCCAGACAATGTGGTAAGGGCTGGGGTGGCCCAACCTCAGGCCAGCCTCCTCTCCTTGGACATGGCTCTGGGTCTGGGTAGGCGCAGCAGGGAGGACAGTGTGGCCCAGCCTCTCCTCTGTTCCAGGGCGACGCTCCAGGTGTTGCACCAGGCATGTGAGGCAGCTCTGGGCAGTGGCCTTGTGCCAGGGGGCAATGCCCTCACCTGGGCCAGCCACTATGAGGACAGACTGAGCTCTGACCAGAGCTGCCTCAACGAGTGGATGGCCATGGCTGACCTGGAGTCTCTGCGGCCTCCCAGTGCTGAGCCTGGCCGGTCAGTGCAGGGGGGAGGGAAGGCGGGGTGCCATGGTGGATCAGGAAGGGCCTCTTGGACTGACAGGCTTGGCTTCCAGGCCCTCGGAACAGGAGCAGATGGAGCAGGCGATCCGGGCCGAGCTGTGGAAGGTGCTGGACACCAGTGACCTGGAGAGCATCACTTCCAAAGAGGTAGGCGGGGTGCCAGGGCCAAGGAGGGAGCTGGGCCCGGGTGGGATGAGAGGACCCTGCTGCTGGGGGCCAGAGGTTTTCTCTCCTAGGAGCCTCCCTACTGACTTTTCTCCTGTCCTGAGCCAATCCCGGATACTTGGCCTCAGCACTCCTGTCTAGATGGGACAGGGTATGGTCTTCAGAAGCCCCCGAGGGAAGAATGGGGCCCCACCTGTGAGGCACCCCTGAGCCTCCCTCCTCCCTGCCTGCAGATCCGACAGGCCCTGGAGCTGCGCCTAGGGTGTCCTCTCCAACAGTACCGCGATTTCATCGATAACCAGATGCTGCTACTCATGGCCCAGCAAGACCGGGCCTCCCGAATCTTCCCGCACCTTTACCTGGTGAGCTGCAGGGTGAGGGGCGGGAGGTGGGGATGGTACAGCTGGACATGGGAGGGTGATGCTTCTCTCCCTGTCCACAGGGCTCAGAGTGGAATGCAGCGAACCTGGAGGAGCTGCAGAGAAACAGGTGGGGTCCTGAGCCTCCTCAGGACTGCCCATCTCTGTCTTTCCCCTTGGCTTGGCCTCCCCTTAAGGGGCCACCTGGCAAGAAGCCCCCAGAGCCCCCTCAGCAGCTGCTAGCTCTGCTTCCAACTCTGCCCCAGGGCCATTCCCATCACAGGGGCCCAGGCCAGGCCAGAGCAGCCACCTTGCCAGGCTGGGGGCAGCTCCCTGACCCGCTCTTCTCGCCTCCACGCTATGAAGGGGAGATGGAAGAGCCCCTCTCCCAGAGGCGCCTGGCATTTGCCCACTGTGGGCTTCTGGGAAGCCTCCTGTGGGCACCTGTCAGCCAGCTGCTGCTGACCCCCCAGCCTCAGCTGAGCACAGAATTTGCTTTCAAACTGACATCTGAGAATAGCGCCAGGGTCAGTGTTGCAGTCGACCCCAGCAGCTCCCCAGACTAGAGGGGAAACAAGCCCAGTGGGGTGAACTGATTGGCTCAGGGTCACTGTCCTCTCCTCCTCCCACCATAACTGTGCCCCCCGCCCCCCCCCCCGACTCAGAGCCAAGAACTAAACAGAAAAGCCCAGGTCGGTCGGGTTTGCCGGCCAACAGGTCTGGCCCCATCAGCCTGGCATCGCACCCCCTACTGCAGGGTCAGCCACATCTTGAACATGGCGCGAGAGATCGACAACTTCTACCCTGAGCGCTTCATCTACCACAACGTGCGCCTCTGGGATGAAGAGTCGGCCCAGCTGCTGCCCCACTGGAAGGAGACGCACCGCTTCGTGGAGGCCGCGAGGTCAGGCTGTCCCCACCCCCGCAGCCCACCCCACTCCAGCTTCAGGGGATCCCATGTGCACCTCCTGGCCACTCTGGCCCTCGGGGTCCATCCTACCTGGGTGGTGAGCCTGCCACCTGCCCTGCCCCCACACTGCAGGGCCATTCCCAGCACGGGGACAGGGAGGAGGGCTGACCACATCTTGCCTCCACAGAGCACAGGGCACCCGGGTGCTAGTCCACTGCAAGATGGGTGTGAGCCGCTCGGCAGCCACCGTAGTGGCGTACGCCATGAAGCAGTATGGCTGGAGCCTGGAGCAGGCCCTGCGCCATGTGCAGGAGCTCCGGCCCATCGCCCGCCCCAACCCCGGCTTCTTGCGCCAGCTACAGACCTACCAGGGCATCCTGACTGCCAGGTCAGAGTGGGGGACGAAGGGAGGGGGTGGTGGGGTGGCTGCTGGGGGTGGCTGCTGTGTCACAGCTGACTCAGGGCCACCTCCTCACAGCCGGCAGAGCCATGTCTGGGAGCAGAAAGTGGGCGGGGCCACCCCAGAGGAGCCCCTGGCCCCCGAGGTCTCTACACCATTCCCACCTCTTCCGCCAGAACCGGGGGGCAGTGGGGAGGTAATGGCTATGGGGTCGGAAAGCCAGACAGCCCCAAAAGAAGAGCCTGGGTCGCGGCCTCGCATCAACCTCCGTGGGGTCATGAGGTCCATCAGCCTCCTGGAGCCCCCCTCGGAGCTGGAGAGCACCTCAGGGGCTGCTGAGCTGCCAGAGGTGAGGCTGGGGCTGGGGAAGGAGCTGGGCTGAGGCAGGGTGGGAGCTCAAAGTGAGCAGATGGTCCTAGACGGGGTGATTAAAATAATGGCAACCACTCCCACATCTGAGAGGCAACATGTCAAAGGATGGGGTGCAGAAGGGTCATAATACTCACATGACCAGTCCTGGCTGACCTGGAGGAAGGAGGCCTATCTCACAGAGGGAGGGGACATTTGGGAGAGGCTTCCTGGAGGAGGTGGCACTGGGTGTGGAAGGATGGGGAGGAACGGATGATTGATGGGTAGATGTGCATGTTCCTAAAAGCAGGGTGTCCTCACTCGCCACCCACCTCAGGGCTGGGCCCCCAGAAGGTTTGACTTGTGGCTCACAGGGCTGACTATTCAAAGGCAGAGGGGGCAGGAAGAAGAGGAGGGGGCCTCAAGGACATGGCAGGTGTGGGGGAGCTTCTAGGACCAGAAGGGAGCTGCAGGCAGGTGAGGGTGGAGGAGCAGGGTGGTAGGGCTGGGGTGCTGTCTTCCCTGCTAGGGAAATGTGGCCCATGAGCAGCTCCATTTCTTTGTATTCGTTCAGCTAACTTTCTGCACCTGCCCTCTTCCAGGCTCTGTGCTCCATGCCCCACCCTGGAAAGACTTCCCGTGATTCTCTTTTCTTACACTTTCACCCATCCAGGTTTTCTCCTCAAATGAATCTTCAGATGAAGACCCTCCACAGCCCACCCCTCAGCTTTCAAAGGCTAAGGGAGGACGACGGGTGCGAAAGGGGCCTTGGCCTGCCCTGAAGTCCCGCCAGTCTGTGGTTGCCCTCAACAGCGCCGCCCTGGTGGCCAGCAGGACCCGGGCCTTCCAGGAGCAAGAGCAGGAGCAGGAGCAGGGGGAGGCTGGCTGTTCCTCCACACCCAGGCTCCGGAAAGTGGTGAGGCAGGCCAGTGTGGATGGCAGTGGGGAGGAGGACAAGGCCTGAGGCCTCACACATGCTCATGGCCCCCTAGACACAAATAGAGGTGTCTGAGCGCACAGCTCCTGGGACGAGCACCCATCACGCCCATCAGCCTGTCTGCACTCCTCTTAGCTCCTCACCAGGAGGCCCCAGAGCCCCATCACTACAGCCTCAGCTCCTACAGCCTTAAGTCTCAGACCCATGTCCACTTGTCCAAGGGCTCAAGACTTCCTCTGTAATCGGGGACATGATGGAGAGACTTAGGTGCTCTGGGGGGCAATAGCACACTAGCTTCATTCTCAGCTGAAACACTCTCTTGCAGCCACAGAATAAAAGTTTCCCAGTGCAGAAAGGGTCGTGCTCCCTCCCTCACCCACATCTGTCTGCCTCATCCCTGCCCCTCTAAGCCAGAGAACAAGTCCCCAGAGGCCAAGAGTAACCTCAGTCCTCTGTCCCAGTCCTGGGAAGCTCTGAGGAGCAGAGAGCTGGGCCCTCTGATGGGGCTGGCAGGTCGGCCTCCCTCACACACCTTAGAGCCTGCCAGGGTCATTTTTTTGCTGCTGCCCTGGGCCTCCCCCCATGGCACTGCCCACAGGGCACCAGGCCAAAGAGAGTCTTCTTTATGTCTTTCACTGCCTCCCGCCAGTTTTTCATAGTTTCAGCCTTTGTACTTAGAAATAAAAAAACATTTTCATATTATTTTCAATTTTATGATAAAGCCATCTACCCATCAGTCCAGTTCTCTGGTTACATGAGGAGTTTGGCCTCTCCTTAACCCTTCTAGCCTCACACTTCCCAGGTGTCTCAGGACAGGCCTGCTGGGGTGGGGTGGGAGGAAGAATGGGGAAGGAGGGTGGCCAGTGCTATCTCCCTCATCTAGGGCAGGGCCTGGGTAACTGTTTGCTGCCCACGCCCCCTTGGGCGGGTCGGCGGGGAAACAAGTCTACACTAAGCAGCAGGTGCTTAGCTCTGTTGGGACAGCTGAAGGGAGATACCTATGAGGAAATGGAGGCTGCCAACACCTGTCTGAACATGACTAAGCCTGTTCCAGAAGCTAAGGCTCCTTTTGGACTCTTGACACTAGTTCTTGAGTACATTTTGGGTCCCAAGAACCCTTTTCCTGCTACACAGCACAAAAGCCTGATCTTCCAAGCCAGCCATGACTGCCAGGGAAGAAGGACCCTTGATGGGCCCTCACCTTCTGCCTCGGGGTTCCTTCTGCACAGTTTTTATGTTCAAGAAGAGTAAGTGGCTCCATCTTTGTCATTTCTAGCCCTTCTTCCCAAGATCACATTTTCTGCCCTATGACACACTACTTGTTCGGGGCTGGATGGGCAACTTCTTTCCTCAAAGCAGGCCTTAGAAGTAAGAGCTGGCACCAAATGTTCTCATTGATTGAGACCTCTCCTACACCCTGGTGCTTTAACCCTAGAGTACCAAGAGGCAGGAGACTTGGGTTCTAGCCCGGGCTTCACCATTCACAAGTTATTTCACTTTCAGTCTCTGTTTCTTTCTGTAAAACAAAGGGATTAGACCAGGAAATCCCTAAGCACCCCTTCCCACTTGAATATTTTAACAATACACATTATTATACATTTACAAAATTCAGCCTCATGCTCTCTAGAAGATGCATTTGTACCTGTCTGGTTGGCATGCCTAGGGTCACAAGGTAGGGCACACAGAAGCCAGTTCTGATTCTTGATCCACTTGGCTGGTCCACCCTGCTAAGCAAACACTGGGGGTTGCCTACCATCCTACAGCCAACCATGAATCCCACCCAGACTGCTCTTTCAGTAGACCTTGGCTGGGGCTAGGGGCAGATAAGGTGCAATGTCAGGAGAGAAGCCAAGGTCAGGCCCTGCCCTTCTGCAGCCTGGGCAACTTCCAATCATGAACTCAGAGCTGTGGGGCCCACTAGAATCTATGGAGGACTCGAGAAGAATTCAGCACATGGGGAACAAAAACTGGAGGGGAAACTGCATTAAAATGAAGATGAATGATTAAGAATTATATGTATATAGAAACTCACACAAATTGCTAAAGTGGCAAAAAAAAATTTTAAAGAAAAGATATAAAATGAAAAGAACACTTCCCTTGGATCCTGCCTGCCAAACCTTCCCAGGCAGCCATTGTCACCGGCTTCTTGAGTCCCTCCAAAGACATCCCATGCTTATGTCATCAAATATATTTGTGTATTCTTTTTAAAAATTATAGCATATTAACATACTATTCTGCACTTTGAAAATGTTTTTCATATCATGGAGAGTTGCACATCAACACACAAAGCTCTGCTTTATTTTTTTAAAGATAAGCATTTGAGCAAAAGGAGCCGCCGCTCTGTTCTATTTTTAAAATAATCACACATATTCTATTTCAAGGAATCCATCATTTACTTCAGTGGTCATCTACCAGTGAACATTTAAGTTGTTTATGGTTTGTTTTTGTGTGTTTTTTCCATTCTAAGTAAGTACCCTTGTATATACTTTCTTGTGCACATCTATCCACTAAATCCTACAAACCTGATTCTAGAATTGCTGAAGCAAAGGCTATGCACATTTCTAATTTGGAAAGGCACTGCCTAATTTTCTTTCAAGAAGTTGCACCAGTATATAGCGAATGGGAATGGTTGTTTATTATGCTCATAAAGGACTGTCCAGCCTACACATCAATGTCATCTCATATGAACCTTGCAACACTCACAGAGCAGAAAGGCAGACATAATTACCACTATTTTAGAAATAAGGAAGCAGAGAACCAGAGAAGTAACTGAGTCTCTGATAGAACCTCAATCAGATGCTATGTTTCTAGATCTCAGTCCAGGTGTAGCCAGTGGTAACACAGGAACCTAATTCGGGAGAGGAGAAGGGCGCTGAGTTCACAGTTCTGCCCAAGGCAGCCCCAGGGTCTGGAAGCGCTGGGAGCCCCCGGAAGGAAGGGCAGGAGGGTAAGGACGACCCCTGCTCACGGAGTCCCAATTCAACTCCCACCTGACGAGGAGCTCACGTCCCTCGTGCAGCCGTTCCCTCCTGGGCCAGGTCCCACCTTCAGAACCTTCTCCCTCCGTCAGACCTGGCTCTGCCCCAGGGCGGCCACTCATCAGGACAAGTTTTCCAAAGAGACCGCGCCCCCGCCTCTGCACCCTGCATCCCAGGAGCCTCAGAGCCGTGGTGCCAAGAGAAACTACCTTTCAGGCCGCAGTGGCCTCTCCTACGCTGGCGGCTCCCGGAAAGACGCCCTAGACCCGGGGGACCCAGCGACTCAAACGACCGCGACGCTTGGGTGCCATCTTGCGTTCATTCCTCTCGCCACCGGCTGACAGCTCAGAAACTACACTTCCCAGAGTGCCTAGCGCGTGTGCACAGGCGCACAAAGAGCCCCCTCTCTGTTTCCATGGGAACCTTGCCCCTCGGCGTCCCCGTCGCTTGACTGTTGGGCGCGAAGCTGTTGTTCCCCTTCAGGTGCCTTGGCGCTAGGACGGGGCCTGCCGCCAGTTGAGGAGACAAAGTAGAGGGTCTGGGGAGAGGAGGCCGCACGGCCCTGCTTCCCACGTTCGGCGCCCCCAAATTCTCTTCAGTGTCGGCGCTTTTCCGCGCTCTGAGGCGAAGGGGCTCGGCGAGACGAGGCCAGTGTCCGTTCATGGCCCGTGCAGCCCTAATCGCTCCGCGTCAGCGCCTGTCACCCCTGGCCGAGGGGCTGCGCGCCGCTGACAGGTACTCCCGGGGCTAGGGGTCCGGCGCGGCCGCCCACGGGATGGTTGGCGTCTCGGGTGAACGAGCAGGAGGATAGCGCCGGGCACGGCCACAAGCGCGCCCGGGGTTGGGGCTGACTCAGCCTCCAGTGGAGCCGGGACCCTGGGCTCCCGCCTCTGGGCTTCAGTTGCCCCTCTTGTAAATCGGAGCTTGGGCTGGAATTCCAGTGCACCTCGCAGTTCCGTGGCAGAGCAGCCCCTGGCTCTGTGTGATGAGTCCCTCCACATCTCTGAGCCCAGTTTCCCTCTTTCTAAAGTCAGGCTGTTGACGTAGATGAGCTCTAAGGTCTCTCCTAGCGGATATGGGAGCCTTGCTCCTCATTGCATACCAAGTGTAAGAAGCAGGAAAGGGATCTGAGCAATCATCTCCACTCAGGATCTAGAGTTGGAGAAACTTGGGTACGTGATACTGGGCAAAGTTATCACATCTCTTGAGCCCCAGCTTCCTCATTTACAAAATTGGAGGTCATAATAGTACCACCTCAGGTTGTTTTTTTGTTGTTGTTTTTTTTAATTAACTGAAACAATTCATATGTAAGTTTAGCCGGAGGCCTGCACAGAGTAAGCGTTGTCCCAAGCCCCAGCCATCATTTCTGATGCTTTAGAAAACGTGCTTTAAGCACTGTGAAACTTTTTCATAATTTTTGGAGTCATTTCTTTGGTAGCAGGGCAAATCCACTCTCCTAGGCAGGATGGGTTTTTTTTAAAGATTTATTTTTATTGTTTTTAACAGAGAGATACAGAGACAGAGAGAGGGGGAGGGCCCAGAACAGTCTCCATAGTTGCACATCATTAGTTTTTCCACACAGTTTCACTCCACAGGTGGGTGTGGGGCTGCACAGGGCAGGAACTGGGCCGGGGTCTTCACCCCGGTGAGAACTGAACTGGGGGCACTCCCCAGTGCAGCACATGGGTCTGCACAGGCCCGGGCCAGGATTTGATCCTCGGTCCCCGGGGCTGCAAAGTGAGTGCTCAACCCACTGAGCCATCCTGGCTTCCCCCAGGATGGTTTTGTAGCCTGATTCTGATGGGAAAGGCTGAGTCTTCTTCCCCAGACTGGATGCTTCTGTCTGGCACCCCTCCTCCCTTCATCTGTAGTCTGGGTTTTAACATTACTGCACAGCATCTAGGGAGGGTGCAAAGCCCAGCACCACTAGTGCAGAAGATACTTTCCCTTCTTCCACATTCCTGCAAGATGGGAGCCCTAGCATATAATGATGCAGAAATAGTTGAATACAGAATTCTAATTTTTATATAATATTATAATACAATATTATGTAAGTGGATACCCACAGTTAAAAGAAGCACATAATCTTATGCTACATAGTGTGGTCCTAGAAGCCACAGACTGGATTTTGGTCCTAGCTTGGGGCACATGGTTGTCACACAGTAAATATTAGTGCAGGGATGAGGGCTATGAGTGTCCTGCAGAGAGGACCGGAGATGTGGTCTCTAAGTTACCCTGAGGCCCTTTCATTAGGCTCACATGCCCTTATACAGAGACTCTTCTAGTGGTAGATGATTAGGGGGTAAGGGCCATATTGTAGGCATATTTAGTGCAGTATCAGCCAACTGGAAGAATTAATGGGCCCTCTAAGTGGGTCAGGGAGTTTGTGAGCCTCTTTGCCTGGAAATGAGCTGCACAACCACAAGGGGAAGAAATGGCCACAAAGATCACGAAGCAGCCTCGAGGACCAGTGATGGATATTCCTTTGGCTCCTGTGGCATTTGTGTCTATTCTTGGCTCTTTTTCTATGGCTCACTCCTCCCGAGGGAGATTTTTCTCCTATCTGTGACGCACCTGGAGTGGGACACTACCGTAATCTTCCATGTATAAGACACGCCCATGCATAAGATGACCCCTACTTTTCTAACCCAACATTAATACATCAATACACAAGTGTGTAAGATGACCCCCAATTTTCGGCCTCAAGTTTTAGACAAAAGTATCTTAAAGATTTATTTTTATTGTTTTTTATTTATTTATTTATTTATTTTTATTTTTGACAGGCACACACACACACACACACACACACACACACACACACACACACAGACAGAGAGAGAACTGAACTGGGGGAGCTCCCAGTTCAGCACATGGTTCCGCACGGGCCGGGGCCGGGACTCGATCCCCGGTCCCCAGCGCTGCAAAGTGAGCACTCAACCCACCGAGCCATCCCGGCTTCCCCGACAAAAGTATCTTATGTACAGAACAATACAGTACGTCCACTGTGCCAACAATTCACCAACACCAGCAGCTGCGGCAAAGGAAAGACGGTGGCGTCAGCAGCGCCATCTTCCGGATGCCTATGAGCCCTGCCCTTTCTCCAGCCCTGCCTGGGGCTGAAGCTGTGCCAGCAGCCAGCACTAAAACAGAGCACTCAAAATAAATAAAAAAGTATATATTAAAAAAAGAAAAAGAAAAGAAAATGGGGAAGCCGGGATGGCTCAGTGGGTTAAGCGCTCACTTTGAAGCGCCGGGGACCAGGGATCAAATCCTGGCCCCGGCCCGTGCGGAACCATATGCTGAACTGGGAGCTCCCCCAATTCAGTTCTCTCTCTGTCTCTGTCTCTGTTTCTGTATCTCTCTCTCTCTCTCTCTCTCTCTCTCTCTCTCTCTCTCTCTCTCTGTCAAAAATAAATAAATAAATAAAAATATATTAAAAAACAAAACAAAATAGAGCACTCAGAGCAGCTGTCCAGTGACCCCAGGAGATGTCACTTGAGGATGCAAAGCAAAGAAGATTGAAAGAATGGCTTGAGGACAGGGAAAACCCTCCCAAGTCCTATTTAGATTTCCCAGGACCCTCTGTTGCCCACAGAGGGTGCAGTGTCCTCAGAATGAGGAAGCTGGGGAGAGGTTAAGTGGGTACAACCAAAGAAGGGATGGGGCACAACTGAATTCTAATTTTGTCCCCAGATGTGGGATGGTGTAGGACTTCTGAGGGCCACAAAAGCTCCTTGTCCTGGCGATGCAATCCAAGGTGAGCTGTTTCACTACCTTCCCGACAATCTGTGCTCCTGCCCTGGAACCTTGTGCTTCCTCTCCATCCTGCTCCTCCAGTTTGCTTCCACTCCACTGGCGACAGGTAAGTGCCTTCCAGGTGTGTCAAGATTCCTGCATAGCTGTGTGCCAAGTGACGCCTTAATGACTCCAGACCTGGCACTTGAGCGGAGACTTCAGCAGTTCAGCGCCTGCCGTGGAGGCCTACGTCAGCCTGCTTCGGGGGCAGGATGCTCCTTTACAATTCACAGCAGCTAGAAAGTCTTGTATTACAACTTTCACTTTTCCATCTGTGGGATCTGAGTGCTTAGGTTATAAGTCAGAGAGCCAGATGGTGGCTGGCAGTGAGACCAGTGATCTTTTCACTGCCTCAGCTGTCACTGAAGGGGTGCCATCTGCCTACTGGGGAGGCCACAGTCTTAGGCTAACCTGAAGTTAGACCAAAACTCTCCTTCCTTCCCTTTTTAGCTGGAATTTCCTGCCCATTTTCCTCAGTTCTGCAGCCCAGCCCACTTCTCTATCATCAGACGTATTTGGCATGAGTCTCAGTCTCAAGCACTCACTAGGCATTGACTGTTCCCACGGTGGCAGGTCCCATCAGAGAACTCGTGCTACTCTCCTTATTCTGCTAGGTTTGCGCACTCCTAGGCGGCCACCCTGGGTAGCCGGGACACTTTAGGGCATGTATCTGGGCTAGAGGACCAAGCATATGAAAGCTATTCTCCCACTGGGTAGGGAGGCAAGTTGGCAAAGATTTCCCCATAGGACTCCCCACCCCATTGGCACCCCTGACAGCAGCTCAGTGAGCCTCAGAGCTAAAGGTGGGGAGGTGGGTGTGGCAGGGAGGGGCAGGGGCACACGGAACAAGCCCAAACTAAAGCTAGGCCCCATATACTAGCCTGACTCAAGCTAGATGTAATTGTGGGGATAGGTAGCAGGCTGGGATGTCCCTGGAGGCTGGACTGAGAAGACCGAGCTGATTATAATTTATACACATAATTATCTCCATGTGGCCTAAGGAGGCTTGGAGCTGGGCAGGTGTGCCCAGGACAGCAGCTGTCCTTCTCCCTGGGGCAACACTTGCTACTGTGCAACTCATCTCTGGGTCTGGTAGACTGACTCCCACTCTGTGAAGGCCTCAAGGGGCCTTCTCCACAGCTCCCACAACCTGATGATTTCAGTGTTCCGCATGTGCCTGTGCTGGGCTGAACTCTGCCTCATCAGAATGTCTACACTCCTGCCAACCTCAAATTCTTATTTTCTACACAGAAATGGGAAACTGGGAGAGGGAGGCTGAGTGCCATGGGGATAGAGTAAGTGGTTTGCGGAAATAGATGGAATTATTCTGAGGTCAGTGGGGTGCCCGAGCTGGTAAGCAGAGACCCCCCACCCCAGTACTGCTGGATATCCCATGTGAGGTGGAGCTGGCTGGGGCAAGGCCAGATGCTCTTCCTACAGTCAGGTCTGCTACAGGCCCTCTCTGCTGTCCTGCTGAAGCCTCCCCCTGCCGCTCAGTCCTGATCGGTCACCTCTTCCCCTCTCTCCGCCTCTGGCTTAACCACTTCTGAGCTTCCTAGGAGTGCCCATCTTGGCCTGCAGATCTCAGAACCTGTGCTCCTGGTCAGATACCTCTGCTTTCTCTCCTCTTACAAAAGAGAGGAGGTTATGGCAAGAAGACAGAACTATGTGCGGACTCAGTGGAAAGGAACCAGGTTAAGGAACACTACCAGAGAAGGACTGGAAGTACCAGTTAGCTCTGAGCACCTGCTGGTCTGAGATGGGTTGTGGGGCCAGGCAAGGCTGGGCTGATGGAGACACTGTCTTTGGTTTTTTGTCTGTTTGTTTTTACTTTTTAAAAAAGATTTATTTGGGGAAGCCGGGATGGCTCAGTGAATTAAGCACTCACGTTGCAGCACCGGGGACTGAGGATCGAATCTCGGCCCTGGCCCGTGCAGAACCATAAGCTGAACTGGGAGCTCCCCCAGTTCAGTTCTCTCTCTCTCTCTCTCTGTCAAAAATAAATAAAAAAATATTTTTAAAAAATTAGGGGGGGAAGCCGGGATGGCTCAGTGGGTTAGGCGCTTACTTTGCAGCCCCGGGGACCGAGGATCGAGTCCCGGCCCTGGCCCGTGTGGAACCATGTGCTGAACTGGGAGCTCCCCCAATTCAGTTCTCTCTCTGTCTCTGTATATCTCTCTCTCTGTCAAAATAAATAAATAAATAAATATATATTTAAAAAAAAAAAAATTAGGGAAAGCCGGGACGGCTCAGCGGGTTGAGCGCTCGCTTTGAGGCCCTGAGGACCGAGAATCGAATCCCGGCTCCGGCCCAGGCGGACCCACATGCTGAACTGGGGAGTTCCCACAGTTCGGTTCTCTAGCTGTCTCTGTCTCTGTCTCTCTCTCTCTCTGTCAAAAGTAAAATAAAAAAAATAAATATGCACTGAAGATAAAATAATTACTCTCTATAAATATAAAAAGATAAAAAAAAAAAAAAAAAGATTTATTTTTATTGTTTTTGACAGAGGGAGACCAAGAGAAGGGGGAGGGCCCAGAGCAGTCTCCATAGTTGTGCGTCATCAGTTTTTTATATAGTTTCACTCCACAGGTGGGCATGGGTCTGTGCAGGGCAGTAACTGGGCCGGGGGAGACACTGTCTTTGGAAAGAGAATTCTGTTTCTAGTCAGACCCCTGTTTGACAACCTGAGGGCCTGTGAAGGATCCACTTGATAGGAAAGCTGGGAAAAACCTAAACCCGTTCTTTTTTCTTACAGTTCATCTCCGTATCTTGAGCTGCAAACCAGACTCTCCTGCTGACTTTCTCATGGCCTCTGTTCTCCTGCACCTAGGTATAAACCTCAGGGAGATAACTCACTTTCCATATTTAATCAGTTAGCAAGTTCTGACAGTCCTTCACAAAACAGTTGCCTTTTATTCCCACTTCCTCCACCTAGCCCAAGTTTCTGCTCCCATGCCTAGGCTACTGTAATAGTCTCCTGGCTGCTTGCATCCTTTAGTTTGTCCAGAATGTCATGACTAGATTAAATTTTGAGGTACTGCCTCATTTCACATGTTACTCCCATGTTTGTCGCCTTCTGTGGCGCTCCCATTGCCTGCCAAGAGCAGTACAGGCTCTGCTTTTGCGCAGGGCTCTCCCAGTCTGGCACGAGTCTACCTTTCTGGCTTTATCTCCCAGATCGTCCCAGCATGCACCTTTCACCCAGATCCAGCTAGACTGCTGACTAATCCTTGAAAACACTTTTTTCACCTCTTCACCTTAATTTAAAAAATATTAGGGAAGCCAGGATGGCTTGGTGGGTTGAGCACTCGTTTTGCAGTCCTGAGGTCTGGGGATTGAGTCCCAGTCCCAGTCCCAGCCTGTGCAGACCCATATGCTAAACTGTAGTGTGCTTCCCAAGTGGCAGGCTGGGGGGGAGGGGGCGGAGGGGGGAAGTTTGGTTCCTGCTGGGATGAGCTTCCATGTAGGAGGCCTCAGGTTCAGCCTCTGGCTCGTGGGGGTGTGTGTGCCTCCCATCTGGGAGGCCCCTGGCCCAGCTCCTGCCCTGTGTGGCTCCATGCCCACCTCTGTGTAATGAAACTATGTCAAAAAACTAATGACGTACAACTGTGGAGGCTGCTCTGGGCCCTCCCCCTTCTCTATCTGTCTCTATCTCTGTCAAAAACAATACAATAAATCTTTTTTAAAAAATTTTTTGAGGGGAAGCCGGGATGGCTCAGTGGGTTAAGCGCTCACTTTGCAGCACCAGGGACTGAGGATTGAGTCCCGGCCCCGGCCTGTGCTTCCGGAACCATATGCTGAACTGGGAGCTCCCCCAGTTCAGTTCTCTCTCTGTCTCTGTATCTCTCTCTCTCTCTGTCAAAAATAAAAATAAATAAATAAAAATATATTTAAAAAAAAAAAAATTTTTTTTGAGCACTTTTTTTTTGGAAAATTTTTCATACCTACAGAAAGTTGAAAGAATAGTACAATGAACATATATGTACCCTATATCTAGATTCACCAGTTGTTAGCCTTTTGCCACATTTCTTCTCTTTTTTTTTGGACTAATTTGAAAATAAGATGTAAGCATTAAGACACTTCCCCTCTAAGTATTTTGTCCCATATCTCTTAATAATAAGGACATTATCCTATATAACCACAGTATCCTTTTTAAAACAATTGTAAAATACACATAAGATGAAATTTACTGTTAAAGATTTTAAGTGTATAATTGTGGCATTAAGTACATTCACAATGTTGTATGCCCATCATACCACTATCCATTTCCAGAACCTTTTCATCATCATAAATAGAAACTTTGTACCAATTAAATATCCCTGTATTCTATTCTACTTTCTGTCTGTATGAATTTGTCTATTCTAGGTACCTCCTATTAGTGGAATCATACTATATCTGTTCTTTTGTGTCTGTCTTATTTCACTTAGCATAATATCTTCAAGGTTCATGTATGTTCATACATATAGCATGTATCAGAATTTCATCCCTTTTTAGGCTGAATAATATTCCATTGTGTGTGTATGTCATGTTTCATTTAGCCATTCACCTATTGATGGACACTTGGGTTGTTTCCACCTTTTAGCGATGGTGAATAATACTGCTATGAACATTGGTGTAGAAGCATCTGTTTGAGTCCCTGCTTTCAATTCTTTGGAGTGGAACTGCTAAATCATATGGTAATTCTGTATTTAACTTTCTGAGGAACTGCCAAGCTGTTTTCCATAGTAACCGAGAAATTTCAGTGATGCAATATTATTATCTAGACTTCAGACCATAATTACATTTCTTCAAACACCCCTAAACTTTCTATTACAGTTTCTTAAAAAATTTTGATTCAGGATCCAATCAGGGATCACAGACTACATTTGGTTGTCATGTCTCTTGGTTCTTCTTTCATGGAGAATAGTCCTCCTACCTTTTTGTTTTTCATAACATTGACATTTCTGAAGAATCTAACCTAGTTCTATTGTAGAAGATCACTCGATTTGTTTTTGTTTCAATGTTTCCTCACAATTACATTTGGGTTAAACCTTTTGTAAGAATAATACATAAGTGATATGTTCTTTCTGTTTAATTACTTTGGTCATTTAATATTGTTTTATCCCATTATTGTTGATGCTGAATTTGAGTACTTGGTTAAGATGGTATCTTTTAGATCTTGCCATTGTCAAGGAACCCTTTTCCCCTCGTAGTCATAAGTAGTCTGTTGGGTGGTAAGTTGGGACCATGAGAATATCCTGTCTCCAGCAATCTGTCAATTATTAGTTTCATCATCTAGTAATGATCTTGCCTAAATTGTTTATTTCTTTGTGTTTTTAAAATTATATCATTCCTTTCACATTTAGTGTGCATTTAATAAGCTATTATTCTTCAGGGAAGAATTTTTCCTTGTCCCCTTTTTCAGTATCTCTATAGATTAATGTATTCTTTTTTTATTCAGTGTGTTATAAGCCATTGCCATCCTCATTGTTTTAGATGCTCAAATTTCCTACATTTGGCCAATGAGAGCTCCTTTAAGATGGCCCCAAGTCCTCTTGTCATGTTCCTACCAGTCTTTGAGCACTTCATTGCTTTCTAGCACAACAGAATGTTCCAGATGCAACTAGGATTTTCCCTGTCCTAAATGTGGAATCCATCATTTGTCCAAAGAACTCTAGTTTCTTTAAGCGGGAAAAGATATTTAGAAACTGAGATCTAGGTTCTGAGTATGCTCATTGCTACTAGGGTTTTATTGCTTCTAGCCCTTGTCAATAAACAGAGAATGAATTTTTTTTTTTTTTTTTTTTTGCTTAATTTTATTTTTATTGTTAAATTTATTGGGGTGACATTGGTTGGTGAATTTTTTTTTAAGATTTATTTTTATTGTTTTTTGACAGACAGAGAGACAGACAGAGACAGACAGAGAGAAGGGGGAGGGCCCAGAGCAGTCTCCATAGTTGACAGCATTAGTTTTCCATATAGTTTCACTCCATAGGTGGGCGCAGGGCTGCGCAGGGCAGGAACTGGGCCAGGAGCCTCCCACATAGGCCCAGGAAAAACTGAACTGGGGACACACCCAGTTCAGCATATGGGTCCACCTGGGCCAGGCCCGGGATTCGATCCTCAGGCTCTGGGGCTGCAAAGTGAGCGCTTATCCTACTGAGCCATCCCAGCTTCCCCTGAATTTTCTTTAAATCAGTGAACTCTAGGACTCTGCTTCTGATGACCACCATGTCAGAGATTTCCCCTTATAAACAACTATAAACCTGGAAAATTGTATATATACAATTTTTTTTTTTTTTTAGTCTTTGAACTATAAGCAGACCTGGGAGCATTGAGAGAAGAACACTTAGGTGAGCCCCACAATAACCCTGGCCCCTGAATCTTTGCCCAGAGACAACTTGCATGAGATGGAACCCATGCAGAGCACAACAGTTCCTGAGCTGAAAAGACAGAGATCAGAGATGAACACTGCTGAAGGAGCTAGACATTTCAGGGCAGGGTGTCAGAGAAGGTGCAGCTATGCAGAGTGGGGAATGCCCAGAAGTCCACGTGTGGGTTTTCTGTGGGTCCTTAGCTGAGGGCTGGGCTATACATGTGTAGGGTGAGACTTCCTGAGACCTGGCAAGGAGTTGCTGCTATGGGTTTGGGAGTGGGATGGAGATACTAAAGATTACATCATCCTGGGAGAATTTGAAATCTGGCCTAGCCAGAGTGGAAATACTTCACTAATACTCTGGGTATTGGGCTGAGACCAGAAAGGCCATGACCTGGAGCAGGGGGTGGCAAACTATGGCATGCCCAAATCTTGCCCACTGCAGGCCAGACGGAGCCATGCCTGCCTATTTACTTACATATTGTCAATGGCTGACTTCACACTGCAGTAGCAGAGCTAAGGCTTTGGGGTAATTCCCAGAAGTGGGATTGCTAGGCCAAAGGGTAAATGCTATGTCGTCTTACTAGTACTACAAAATTCCTCTCCATAGAGGCTTTGATGTGTTTCCTGAAGCCTTGCCAACAGAGTACTCCATCCAAGTTGTTTAGCTTTTGCCAATCTTATTTAGAATAAGGTTGGGCATCTTTTCATATACTTAAGTGTGGATTAAAAACTCTTCAAGCCTGGGGACCTAAGCTGTATAGTCCACATACTGCTTACACTAACAGGGGGGCCCATGTGCACTTGATGAAAGAGTAAAGGAATGAACTAGGTGGACTTACTCTAGACTCTTGTGAAACCTGTCGCCATGACAACTTAACTGTTGTCACTGTGTGGGGTAATGCCAGGTGCCTTGCAGAGATCTTGTGAAAGAAGAGATGGGTCTTCTAGAGCAGCGGTCCCCAACCTTTTGGGCACCAGGGACTGGATTTGTGGAAGACAATTTTTCTATGGACCAGGGGTGGGGTGGGGTGATGGGGTGGTAGTAGAGATGGTTTTAGGATGATTCAAGTGCATTACATTTATTGCGCATTTTACTTCTATTATTATTACATTATAATATATAATGAAATAATTATACAACTCACCAAAATGCAGAATCAGTGGGAGTCCTGATCTTGGGTATTGGTATGAGTCTATAAGCAATTGATTCATGATGGTCTCTGTGTAGTCAAGTCTCTCTGCTCATGTGAATCTGTATTTGCAGCCACTCCCCAGCGCTAGCATCACCACCTCAGCTCTACCTCAGATCAGGCATTAGATTCTTATAAGGAGCATGCAACCTAGATCCCTCGCATGTGCAGTTCACAATAGGGTCTGCACTCCTATGAGAGTCTAATGCTGCCACTGATCTGACAGGAAGCGGAGCTCAGGCAGTCATGTGAGTGATGGGGAGCAGCTGTAAATACATTTGAAGGTTCATTTACTCACCTGCTGCTCACCTCCTGTTTTGTGGCTCGGTTCTTAACAGGTCACAGACTGGTACCAGTCTGTGGCCCCGGGGGTTGGGGGACCCTCCCTAAGAACAGGTAGATGACCCTTCTCTCTCATTGAAATGTAGTGAAAGGAGTACGAGGTTGTAAGTCCACTGTCATCCACAAAGCCATTGAAATACATGATGCAATAACCCTTTTACCCTAGTTGAATTGTTTCTATTATTTTTAATATTTGTTAAATATGTTAACATGGATCTGATTAGACTTTTTCTTATTGATTGATTAAATCAGTAATATAGTTACATAGTTCAAAATTAAAAAGTACTATTCATTGAAAAATTTCCTTTCATTCCTAGTTCTGAGCCACCTTCCTCACCAAATTACCTTCCTCTCAAAAGCAACTAATGCTATCAGTTGCTTGGGTATCCTTTCAGAGATAATGTATGCATCATACAAGTGAATGCTCACACATTTTTTTAAATTATTTATTTATTTATTTATTTATTTATTTATTTATTTATTGACAGAGAAAGAGAGATACAGAGACAGAGACAGAGACAGAGGGAGAACTGAACTGGGGGAACTCCCCAGTTCAGCATGTGGGTCTGCACGGGCCGGGGCTGGGATTCGATTCTCAGTCCCCGGGGCTGCAAAGTGAGCGCTTAACCCACTGAGCCATCCCGGCTTCCCCCTCACACATATTTTTACCCAAACAGTAGCACATCTTACACACTCTTCCACAAATTCTGTTTTCCCTCACTTAACTACATGTTTTAGAGATCATCCTAACTATACATAAGGAGCTTCCCTACACTTTTTCACAGTACAGTGTCCACTGTGTACTCCAGCTTATTTGACTGTTCCCTTATTGATAGACATTTAGTCATTTATAGTCTTTTGCTATCACAAACAGTACAATAATAAATAACCTTATATATGTTATCTTACACATACAAGTGTATTTGTAGGATACATTTCTAGATCTTATGGACTGAAAGGGATATGTGCATTTGTAATTTTGATGAATAATACCAAATCGGCACCCTTGGATTTCCACCAGTGTACACCCCATCACTGGGGGACTGTGATAGGAGGAGCCGGGGCGGCCGTGCCCCAGAGAGCATAGAGAGAAGTGGGCCGGGTGGTCCTCTGCACTCTGGGTGTGATGATCGTGTCTGCTCTGCATCTGAGAGGACCTCAGAGGAGCACTCAGCAGCCTGGCCCAGTGTGGGCCACAGGCTTCGGAACAGGAAATGAAAAGGAGCCTGCTTCTGAAGTTGACAGCTTTGTGAGGCGGTTCTAGGGACAGATGGCTCCTGCTACCAAAGCCAGACCACCCCCAGAAAAACTGATTTAGCTAGCGACCAGATTTCACTGGAGTTTAGGACTGGCCCTCACCATTGACACTTAAAGAATTCTCTCAAGCTAGGCAGAACCAACAGACCAAATGGTGCGTGTGAGTGAAGTGGGACGGTTCCGTCAGCTTTGAGTGCTTATGCAGCCGGCCCTGTGCTAGGGACACACAGACAAGGAGAAAATACTCTCTCGTAGTGGAGACAGTGAAGTGGATTGTTGTAGCAATGTGATGTGTGAGAATAAGCTATAACATACACAGGTTACCACAGCTAGCAAAGGAGGAATCTTTAATTCTTTGTAGGTAAGGTGACACAGAGAAACAGCATGAAGTCAAGGATAGGACTTGCAGGACTAGAAGCCCTCAGAACCTCCAGGTGAGGTGAAGGAGGCATCCATCCCAGAGGAGGTTTCTAGGAAGTATCTTTGCCTTCAAGAAACGAAGGACATGGGGAAGCCGGGATGGCTCAGTGGGTTAAGCGCTCACTGTGCAGCGCCGGGGACCGAGGATCGAATCCCGGCCCCGGCCCGTGGGGAACCATATGCTGAACTGGGAGCTCCCCCAGTTCAGTTCTCTCTCTGTCTCTGTATCTCTCTCTCTCTCTCTCTCTCTCTCTCTCTGTCAAAAATAAATAAATAAATAAATAAAAATATATTTAAAAAAAAAGAAACGAAGGACCAAAGGAAGGCTCAATAAAGACCCAGAACTCTACACATGGTCCACCATCACTTGTCTACTTTGTGGGGAACTCTTCTCATCCTTAAACACTCAGCTAAAAGGCCATCTTTAGGAATCAGAGTTCACACAGTGTCAGGTTCACATCTGTGGCAGTGTTTGAAATTCACTTGCATGTCTTTTTCTCTCTCCCAGTCCAGTAAGCCCTTGGAGCTTAGGGACTAGGGTTCTAATCATTTGCACTCACCACAACTAGCACAAAATTGTCATTTTATAATTTAGGGCTAAAGTGGATGAACTGGAGACCTACCTACCTGCAAAGAGAACTAGCAAACATGTTGAGGATCCCGTATTTGTAAGTCTCAGAGGTGGTGTTAATCCAAATTCACCTCAAGTGGCACTTCTGTGGCTTTGATCTATCTCTAGACTGGTTCAGAAATGGGTTCCCTTTCCTTGTTTACTTGAGTTTCTTGGTAAATTAGTTCCTTAAGTCTTCATGCTACTTACTGAGTTTGAGTGTCTGATTTTGAGGGTGGATAAATGTTGCCACACCTGAGTCAATAAAGAATGAATCAGTATGGCCCTCAATGATGGGTGTGTCACTGGCAGTTACTGTGACAGCTGGAAATGCCAGCGAGAACTAGAAAACAGGGACAGAAGAAAGCAGGAAATACAGCGCCCGAATTAGGGCAAGCCATCCTGTAGCATTTCCATCTGCCCCGAATGATGTCTTCTTTGACATTCTGGCAGTGTCACACCAGCCATCACCACTGTGAAGTTGCCATACACTGCTCTACCTTGACTTCTGCCACTCTGCCACTCTCCTCTCCCATTTGCTGGTCTTCCACCTTCTAAAGAGAATTTCCCCAAGTGCCATCTTTGGTCCTGCCTTTGTACCCTCTCCCTTTGCTCTCTGTTCACTCTCGGAAAGAACTCATCCATGCTCATGGGCTCAAGTGTCAGTTTATACATGTGGTTGACTCCCCTCTATTCCCAGACCTTGCTGCTAGACTTGCCCTCTAGGTCTCCATTGCCTACTCGATGTTTCCATTTGGGTGTCCTGTCATCATCTCAAACTAAACATGCATGAAATGGAACCTCCCAGTTTCCATTTCTCTGCCCATGGCATCAGCATTCTCTCACCCACCCAAGCTCAAAACCTGAGTCATGTTTGACGCCTCCTCCCCATTCTTCTCTCCCCTTTGCCAACTTCCTTCGCAAAGATCTCTTCTGGAGCTCTTTGTCCTTTCCATTCTGTCTGCTAATCCAGGGCCCAAGCACCCATGTCTTGAATATTTAATAGCTTCCCACTTTGTCTTCCTGCCTGCAGTTTCTTCCCCTTTTACTTTCTCTTTCATACCTGGCCACACAGATTTTCCAAAATGATTATTTTTATCCCCCTTTTCGATCCTGCTTGGAAATGTCCAGGAGCTCTCATCACCGTAGATAAGTCCAAATTCCTCAAGCCCCAAACCCTGGTTTGGTTCCAGCCCATTTCACTTGCATTATCCCACATGATATGAGTGCAGGCTCTGGAAATGGACTCTGGGATCATATCACCATTCCTGACACTTACATGCTGTGTGACCCTTGGCAAGTACTTAACCTCTCTGTGCCTGAATTTCTTCTTTAAAGTTGCTTTATAAAAAAATGCACAATCATTTCTAGGGTTACTATGAGGATAAGTAACACTGAGAACAGTGCAGGATACATAGCAAGCACTGAAATGCTAGCTTTTTATTGTGCTGATTTTCATACAGCAAGTGCTGCAGTCTGCACACCTTTCCCCTGGGTGCACACATCCACCTCTCCTTGTTGGCTTTGCTCAGCCTAGCCCCTCAGCCTAGAATGCTCTTCTCTGCTGGCTGACTCTTAATCACCATTCCAGGGCCACTTACCTCCCATTTTCTTCCAGTAAACACTCATTTGGTGCTTTCTGCAGTGCGGCTTAGCTTGGGCTGGGTGGTGGTGGGTGTATCAGGGTATATGAAGCCAGCCATAGGCCACACGTGGCACATCTTCCTGGAGTGTTCATTTTACTTGATAATAAAGTTCATTTACTTTTATGTCCAGATGTATCAATGAGTAGAATGCAAAACTGACCAAAGGTTTTTAAGATCAAACACACAACTACTAAGAATATTCAGAGTGAAGGTGTCTTGGGCCGCACCCCAGCCCTAGTGGGGAGTCTGCCTTCATTCTGCAGTGGGAAGGTCTGAGAAGCAGGGGTGTACATAGCAGAAGGGGGCTAGATACAGAGGAGGTAAGGCAGGGGTGATTCTGGTAGCAGAGGTGGAAGTCCTTGTGCTGTGAGGGTCCTGTTCACACACAGTTCTCTCTCCTTCCCGAGAACTCATGTCTATACCACTCCTGATTGCCCTGAGGTAGCACTTGTATTACATAGTTTTTTTAACTTTCCACATGGGTAGTTCTGATCTCTTCAACACCACCCGAAGCACCATCCGGAGCGCAGGTGTGGGTGGGAGTGCAAGTGCTGGGTAATAGAGTGGGAAGACAGACCTGGTGGTGTTTACTCATTGAGCAAAATACTTTTTCCTCTCAGCCTTGGTTTCCTTATCTGTGACACGTGAATAATATTTACCTAATGAGATTGTTCTAAGGAGTCAACTAGCTAATATATGTGCAGCATTTAGCATAGCAGATGGCACGGGTAGCAGTTAGCAAACATCAGATTCTTTCTAGCCATACCAGGCTCTCAGCAAACATCTGATTCTCGAATGTTCCCACCCTCAGCTGTTCCCCTACCTGCAGCTAGTCCCACATCCTCAGCCTCACTTCCTGTCTAAGGCCATCCTCTTCCTTGTGTACTGGTCCAGGCCCTTTTACTCTTCGCAGGGACCTTGCTCATATAGTGTCCTTCCCTATGGGATAACTCTTTACCATGTAACTATGCTGTAATATCACTCCACCTAAAACAACCCAACACAACAAATAAAAACCCTCCTTTGGTCCCACATCCCTTCTAGCTACCATTCTATTTCTCTGCTTCCTTAAAGTAAAAATTTCCTAAAAGAACTGGCATGTTCCCTGTTTGCACTTCTGCCATTCCCGCTGAGCCCGGCCCAGGCACACTCTTATCCCCATCACTCCATGGAAGCTACTCATCTCCAGTGACCTCTGCATTGCCAATTCCAGTGTGCTGCCCTCAGGCTTCATTTTACCATATGAGATCTTGAAACTCCTTCCGCCCAGGCCTCCCAGACCCTCCCATTTCCTGATTTTCCTCCAGGCTTGCCACTCTGCTCCCTGCTCCCTTGCCTCTCAGCACAGAAGGCCCCAGGCTATCCTTGAACCACTCCTTGTCTCTATCTGTACTTACACAGGCACCCTCATTCACACTCAGGGCTTTGAATGCCATCCAAAGATGCCCACACTTAGATCTCAAATCCAGAGCTCTCCCAAGAACTCCAGACTTACATATGCTCTCTCTACTCTCCCATCTCCACTTGGATGCATCACAGACGTCAAAGCAGAACTCTTGATTCCCACCCCACCCTACCCTTCCCGCAATCTTTCCCATCTTAGTAATGAGAACTCTGTCCTTCCAGTTGCTCAAGCCAAAAAACTCTGGAGTTATCCTTGGCTCTTCTCTCTCTCTTTAACCCTACAGCCAACCAGTCACCACGTCCTGTCAGTCAGTTCTCTCTTGAAAATACAGAAAAAATCTGGCTATTTCTTAAACCACCTCCATCTCCCCACCGGGTCCAAATTACCACCACCTCTCACGAGGCCGACCCCAGAAGCCTCCTGAGTGGTTTTGCTCCTTCTTCCCCCCAACCCCAGAGTAATATTTTCAAAACATGTTTTATTATGTCATTTTTTGGCTTCAACCCCACCAATGTCTTCCTCTCACTCAGAATAAAATCCAGATGCCTATCCTGGCCTGCAGGGCCCTGTGGGACCTACCTGCTGCCTCTCTGGCCTCCTTCCCCCCACACTCCCCTCATTCCCTCAGCCCTGGCTGCACTGGCCTCCATGCTACTCCTTGGCCAGGAAGGAAACATCCTGCCTTGGAGAGGATGTGCGTGTGGTTCCTTCTGTCTGAGCACTCACACTGGTGCAAGGCTCTCTCCTGTACTTCCTCCAGCTCTCTGCTGAAAGGCCCCCCTGTCAGAGAGCCTTCCCTAACCAGCCTCTCTGGCACTCTCTGGCCTCTAACCCTAATTTTCCTTACCACCAACCACCACCTGACATAATAGTTATGCGTTTGTTTTTGTCTACCTCCTCACAACTAATAACACCCGAGAGGACCTCTCGAGCCAGCCATACAAGTGCTCAGCAGATGGGCACGGCATGGCATACGCGGGAGGAGTCTGATGCACGTGGACCCAGCTCTGCACCACTGTGCCCCGGCCCCTGCCCCTGCTGCTGGGCAACTGTACGCAACCTTCACGAGCTTCAGTCCCTCTCTCCATAAAATCTACCTTAAAGGCTTCTGAGGGGGTTTAGAGAGAAAACACTTCAAGTCCTTGAGGTATGATCAATGCTCAATAAACCAGGGGCTAGAAAGACCACTTGGCTGGTCTCTAGGCCTGTTTCCAAGGAGTTCACGGTGCTACGTGCCCCTGAATGGAGGGCAGATCCAGCAAATCAAGGTGACACCTTGTGAGGAGTACTGATTCTGTTCTTCATGTCATACTGTTCCAGGGTCCCCTGAGCACTGTTTCTGGCTCCCACCAGTTTTCCTCCATCTCCAGCACCATCCAATTCCCCCTACCAAACCCCCTCAGATGATGCCATCTCTGAGAGTTGAAACCCTCCCCATGTGGGAAGCAGAGATGTTTGCTGGGGATATGTAGGTCTGTTTGGACTTTATGATCCATGGTCTCCATGCATCCTCTGAAAAAGGACCCATTGGCTGGTCTGGTAGGTTTCCTTTGGCTGATCAGTGCAGGTGACCAGAATAGTGTCCCTGTGCACCACCAGGGGGCGCCAGAGGTTGCTCAGCTCTTGGGAAGCCTTGTTCTTGGTCTTCTACGGTGTTTTTCCTCTCTCTCTGGTCTAAGGTTAGGCAGCGGAAGAGGCACATGCACCTTGTTTTTTTAAAAAAAGTGTGGTGCTGGCTCTCTCCCACCTACCAACTTGCTGAATGTTACCGACCCAAGCAGGGTCACATGAAGGGACTGGAGTTCAGGCTTCCAGGCTGTGTTCTTTATTTATAAGCGTTAGGGAACCTCTTGCCCTGCAAGCTCAACCAATTCTGCCCTCATATTCCCAGCCTTAGGTGGGGAGTGCACCTGCCTGAGTCTGCTCCAGCAGACTGGGCCTAAATAATTATACCATCTCTGGGCGCCCCAGTGTTTAGGTCAGGGAGGCATGGCCAGGTCCTTGTCCTCAGAGACCACTTCCCATGGAGTAGGCGTGTGTCAGCTCTCAGAGGGGTTCCTGGAGCCTGCTGGTGAGATGGATGGCTGATCACGGAGACCTCCAGATCCAGCCTCTTTCCTTCCCTGTGAGACTCCTTCCTGCCAAATGTTCTCCTCAGCAGAGCTGAGCTGAGGGGCAGCAGCTGGCTCTCACTTGTATCCTGAGGTTCTCGGGTAGCAGGCAGGAGGTCTTAGGTGGCGCCTCAAAGGGGATAGAAATGCCAAAGGCTGTGCAAGGGGTAGAGTTGGGGGGGGAGGGGAACCAGAGTGAGTCCGTCAAGGCCTTTGATCTGATTTCACCAGCACTAGTTCTTGGTCATGGCCTATATAGTCCTTGGCCAACCCCTTGGTACTAAATAGAGAGTCCCTTGGGCCCTGGATGTACCCTTCCCCCACCATTAGCTCAGAGATAAGAATTATTAAAGCAACTTTCTACCCTCTTGAGCACGGCACCTTTTAGAATTTTCTTGCCCACTCAGCAAGAACCCTAAGCCTGCCTTACTTAGGTCATGACAGTCCCTACCCAGGGCCAGCAGGCTGGTGGTACCTGGAGAAGGCCCTGGCTCCCCCTGAAAGCCCTCCCTGGGCTGTCTCTGACCTGCACTGGAAGCGGGGATCTCCGGGGTGAGTTTGCAGAACCTGATGCACTTCTGGGGGAGGCTCCAAGCCCATCTGCTTTGCCCGATGCCAGCGCTGCAGCCGTGTGATCCCTGCCAAGGTGGGAAGAAGACAGGGGACCTCACAGTAGGCAGGGAAGAGTCCAGGCTGGAGAGTGTGTGGAGGGGTATGTGGGGACCTCTACACTCCCATCTCAGGAGACAGTGCCTGAGAGGGTCAGGCCGGGGCTTGGGTTTCCTCAGAGACATGTAGGTGATAGGACTGGCTCTGGGATGTGTTCCCGGGGCCTGAGGGGGTTCTCACCTGTGCAGGGCCCATACTGCCAGGCCAAGTCAAACTGCCTCAGCAGCTCCAGCTCCGCTTCATCCACACTCAAGGGCTGGGGCTCTTCCCCTGCAATGACAAGCTGCTGCTCAGGCATGCCCAGGCCTGTGCCCTGCAGGACTGGTCCCGTGATCCATGCCTCACAGCTGTCCCACTGCTACCCAGCCCTCACCACCCCTCTGCTGCTGTCTTCCGAGGCCAGGCCTGGCATAGAAAGTACAGGATGTACTTCACATCCCCTTGCATTATCCACATCCCATGTCCCCGGTGTCCTCCTCCCGCCCCACCCTGCACCTCAGAGACCTAGCTCTGCTGCCAGCTCCCCCTTGCTGTGTCCAGCAGGGCCCTCCCTTCTCTTCACTACAGGGTAGGTGTCAGTGATGAGCTGCTTCCGGCCCATGGTGGCCACCCAGGCAGGCGAAGGAGGTGACTGCGGGGAAGAGGCCAACACACAGGAGAGAGACAGCTGCAGAAAGGGAGAGCGGGAGAGAGAGAAGGAGAGAGAGCTGGGGCCAGCGACAGGCAGACAGGATGACCTAGACAAGAAGCGAGGAAGTCCGCAGGTTCCAGGGAATGACGCCTCTCCCCCTGCCCACAAGCACGCAAACATCAAAGACCTAAGCCAATGGCAGGCCGCCTCCCTGGGGCGGGGCCTGACTTCAGCCAATGGCAGGCAGCACAGGCAAAGGGAGGCGGGGTAGCCGCTACAGCTGTGTTCCGGGGAGAAGGGGTGAGGCTGGTGGGGGACCTGTCAAAATGCCCCGAACAGCACCACCTCCTCCTGCCGCCCCACCACCACCACCACATTGGCCTGCAGAGAGTCTCAGGGGACTTACAGAGAGTTATCCTCAGCCTCTCACTTCCCGTTTTCCCTTCCTAGGCAAATGTTCTTTCAGCCTCACTAATCCCCGTGGCCGGTTTGTAACTCCCCAGAGCCCAGTTAGCTGGAGCCTTCCATTCCCCGACCTCCCCACCCCGCTTGGCCCAGAGAACGTTGTGGGGGCAGGTCTGGAGGTCGGAAGAGAGTTTGGGCTAATCCAACCCTCTCCTCTGCTCCCACCCCACCCCCACCAGCCCCAGGAGAGCTGGCTGGAGAAGCCCATGGGTTTAGAAAGCTCCTTTCTCACAGTCTGCGCCCAAAGATACTGGTCATTCTTAGTCCAGGCAAGCGATTGCCTTGCGTGCTCTCCTGGGGTCCCGCAGCCGGCCCCTTCCTGCCCTGCCAGTCAGGAGGATGTCACATTGAGTGGGAGGCCAGAGTATGTCTGGTTCCCCAGTTCTTCATAGCAAAATCTTCCCTGTCTCACACTAATGTGAGTGTGAGCAGAAAATACCAACAATATACCTAACACTTATATGGCACTTACAGTGTGCCAAATATTGTTCTAAGCCCTTTCCCACAGATTTACTCAACTAAAATAGATGTAAAATAGTTTCTGGAAAGTAGGAAATGCTGATAGTCGCAGGTATTGTGGGACCCCAGTTAAACCACAGCCCCGCCACCACCACCACCACCCCCATGACCCCCAGGAGCTCACAAGCTAATGGGACAGGCAGACAGGACCCACAAGTTGTCAGAAAAAGGATAACATTCCTAACGAACAGGAGAGGAGGGAAGGGTGGATCAGGGATGGGTTGGACCACAGGGCTGGCTTAGCAGTGGAAGACCTCCTGGAAGAGGCAGGCTGAGTAAACAGTGTCTCTCAATTCTCCGCCCATGACCTTTGTCCCTTGGGCTCTTGTCATCGCTGACTCACCCCTGCACCCGCCTCCCCCTCACCAACTTCCTGGCAGCAGCCAAAAATGCTGGCCAGTGGGAGTCTGGGAAATCTGTACAGGGATGGGCCCAGCTCTAATCACCCTGTAGAGGTCCTACCAGGCTCTCCCCTCCAGGGGAGCCAGGGCCTGCTCAGAGGCCGATGCCTGCCCCCTCTCCCACTGCTCTAGAATCTGGGTGCTCTGGGGTAGGAGGAGGGTGGGCACATGGGAGGAGAACCCTCTGGAGAGTGTACCACCAAAGAGGAGCAGTAGGAGCAGGCCATGCTTTCAGGGGCTTCCTCCCAGTCTGGCTCCCCCATCTGCTTTCTTGAGGAGGGCTGAGTGGAGGAGTGAGAGTTCATGGGCGCACTACACAGAGCTGGAGGGCCCTTCCCAGCTTTATTGTTTAGGCTGGGCCTGATCTAATCCTTCCATCTGCCTCCTGGACTAAGTGGGGCCCACACTGAGAGAGATAGGGGCCCTGCTGCTTTGGAGAGGGAGGCCTGGGAAGGGCTTAAGTGTGGGGTCCAGTCAGGCACTGAATGCTTGCGCTATGGGGATGGTATCCAGGCTCTGTAGGACTGACCCCCTCCCCCCCAGAGGGCATTCCCAAAGGTATGTGGCACCCAACTCCTGAGCCCACAAACCCCGAGAGAGTAGGGAGCCATGGGTGGGGCAGACCCCTCCTCATTCCTGATCCCTCCCACCCCTGAAAGCTGATAGCCGTGGGGCCCTGCCACCGCCCAGGGAGCGTGAAATGGGGTGTGCCACTGGGCAGCCACAGTGGCTCCTACTGCCGCCTGAACCATTCCCTCTCCCCTCTGGCACCCTGGCCTGCTGTGTGGGCACTGTCTGCCAGCTGCCCCTAGCTCTGCTTGGCTCAGGCCCTACTAGCCTCTGCCTGGAAGATGTCTCCCTTGGCCTTTACTTTCCCCAGCCCCAAGAAAGAACCAGAGCAGCCAGCTCTGGGAGAGGCCTCTGAGGACTGGCTTTCTGGCCTGGAGTTTCAGGAGCTCTCCACTGGCAGCCCTGCCCTCCCCTCCTAGTCAGACAGCAGCATGCTCCAGCCCCAGGCTCAGAGGAGTTGGTATCCAGGGGCTTGAAACCATCCCTGTCCAGTTGGCATCTTTCCCTTACTTGGCATCTGGCTCCCTACGGTATGCCGGCAAATAGGCTGGACCTTGGCCTGCCCATCCTTGGGTCTTTTCCTTCTTTACTCCCCTGACCTTGCCTGCCCCCTATCACCTTCCTTCCTACAACCCCTGTTCTGCTCAGACAGCCTCCTGGCCTAGCCCCAAAACTATTGTCCTGGGGCCTGTCACAGCTCAGGCTAGAGGACCAGGCCAGAGGTCTGAGTTGGGAGCTAAATTCTCTCTTCTTCAGGGAATTCCTGAGACCCAGGCCTAGGCTCCTGTGTCTGTCCTAACCCCCAGAGGCTAATGATGAGACTAGCAGGAGTGACCTTTGCACCTTGGCCTGGGAACACACAAGGCCCTTGCTTCATGGCCAAGACCAAAGTCTTGGGGGAATGAAAGAAGAAAGGAGAGAAAGAACTGGAACAGGATCCCAGAACCTTCCTCGGGGCTGAGGCCCACCACAGATTGCTCCAAGGAGAAGAGGGATTAGGCCTGGCTTAGCTCAGACAATGTGACAAGATGGGGGGGCCTCAGCACTGCGCATGTGCCCTAAGAGCCCCTTCCCCTCCCCCAGCTCATGATGGAGCTTGTGGGGAGAGCCAGCGAGAACTAGAAAGGTGGGGGCAGGTCGAGGGAGGGAAGCAGCTGCCTGGGGCCCAGCAGGCTGTGAGGCGTTGCCACTCTCCTTCCCTCTCCCCAGCACCCCCTTCATCTGTCCCTCAGGCCCTGCAACCCATCCTGAGCTGGAGATTCTGGGCAGCCAGAGGCACAACCCTGGCCCCCACATGCTCACACCCTGAGCCCCATTCCCCACCCTGTGGGTCAGAATTCTTTCAGGCAGCTCCTCCTAGGCCTTCACATCCCTCCCAGATACCCCGCCTCTCACTGCTCCAGGTTCTCTGGCCTAGCGGGCGTAAGGGGCAGGAGCCTGGTGGAAGGCAAAGGTTCCCCTGTGTCTGACTTTTTCTGCTACTGGATGTCTCCTTTTTCCTGTCCCAACCACCCGCTCCAAACCTCTTCTCATCACCTCCCCTTTCATCTTGGCCATCCTGGCTCTGAGGTTCTGGGGAGATTTGAAAAGGAGCCCTTCTGGCCATTCCTCATCTTGGCCACCAGGTGTCAGACTTTGTCCACCTGGGAGGAAGGACCTAGTTAGTTTCCACCCCATCATCAGCCAGGCCTTGGAGATCAGGGCAAGTTGGGGAGGGGCCTGGAGGTGACCTCTGAACTAGGGAGGCTGAGGGACCCTGACGGTTGAGATGAGGAAAGGGCTGGCTGGCTCTGTGGTTGTAAAGCTCACAGTTACTTTCTCACTAGCCCCACCCCCAGCCCACTGACAAGGGCTTTGTCTACTGCTGGGAAATTGGGGGAACCAGTCTGAGTCAGGGAGCTCAAGAATTGAAGGGACAAAGGAATGGACAGTTGTGGGTCCAGAGAAGAAGGGGGAGCTGAGAGGGAGTCACCCATCAGAGCACTCAGCCAGGCCTGGATCACTGGCCATTCATTGCCCTCTAGGTTAAGGGGAACAAGGGCCACCCTTGGCCCTTCCCCATTTGGGGTGGCTGTGTGTGTGTGTGTGTGTGTAAGATGAGTGTTTGAATGAGTCTTTTCACATACTAAGGGGGCCCTAAGTCCTGGATGTTGGGTCAGTCTTTGCCAAAGCAGGCAACTGGTGAGGTATGACTTACCCTTTTGCCTCCCTGCATCAAAGCCTCTTCTGTGCCCACTCCTATACCCCTGGAATTTGCCTCCCTTAAGTGACAGTTCTCTATTTTGTGACTATCCTCTCAAACAGGTGTGTGTCCAGGCACCCAAGATGACAATGTGATTTCTAATCCACTCCATGCCCATGCTATCTGGAGATGACAGGGAGGAGGGCCTTCTGTCCCTCCCTCCCACATTCCCTAACTTCCCTGGGAACAGAAGGACTTCTAGAAGCAACACCCTCCTCCCATGACATTGTAAGGCCTCAAGTATTCCTGACTCTTAGGTTGACCTCTGGATGCCTGGGCCCCTGACTGTAAAACCAAACTTAAGAGGTGGAACCTAAGATAACCACTGAAAACTCTTGACCTCTCCTTAAACAGCTGTGGATGGAGAAGCAATGACAAACTCACTCACAGAAAAGCCTGACGACCTGCCATTTCCCAGGAGCCACCTGCCCAGTGGTCCACAGTGCCAAACCCCAAAGGAGGGGCTCACATCGCCAGCACGAGCAGTCTGCAGCTATTTGGGGGAGAGTTCAAGAACTCAAAGTCTGAAATGCCCTCTCTGACCTGGCTCTCCCCTATGCCCATTCCCACCCTGCCTTGCTCCTTAGCTGGAGTGAATCCAGAGCTGGCCCACCCTTCTGTTGATGGCTCCCTCCTATTTCCCTCTGCTACCCACCTGCCCACACTGCCCTGCATGGCACACAGCTCTGTAGCAGTGTGAACTATAGCCCTCTAGAGCCTTCGCCCTGTGATTCACTGCCGTTCCTTCCTGCCTTGCCATTCCTCAGCCCTGTGGCATGTCCTTTTCTCCACTCTGCCCCCACCTCTGAGCATCTCTGGTTTGCTAGAGAATGTCAAAATGGGTGGGTTGACAACAGAGTTGTGTTTCCTGATGTCACCTGGTTCCATATGGCTGACCAGCAACCCCTTTGATTCTCCTCTGCTTGTCCTTGATCTCATTCCCCAAGTCTCTCCATTCTTCTCCAGCTGCCATTCCTCACACACCAATGACATGTTTAGGTCTCTTTTTAAAAACAGCAGCAAACCTACCAACCAAACACAACTTTTCATGCTCCTGCTACCCCCTCTAGATATTTATTCCCTTTGCCACCAAAATCCAGAGGGAATATATTTACCCCTCTACTTTCTTCTCACCATATCCTTCTTTAATCTCACAATTTGGTATCTCTCAACTGCTCTTGCAAAGATCACCTGTGACTTGCTGATTACCAAAGACAGTAGATTTCTCCCATATTCTTCCTGGGCATCTGACCCTGTCCATCATCCACCTCAAACGCTCCTCTCTTGACTTCTAATACACTATGGTCTTAACACACTTTAAATCAGTTTAAATCAAGTTACTGAGAAATTTAGTCTATGCCTGGCATTGTGCTAAAATGCTGTAGGGATGCAAAGATGAATAAATCACAGAGCCTGCCCTCAAAATGCAACCTGCTTAAAAGGGAGACAGACACACTTAACTATCCTTTGTCCTGCCCATCTTCCAAGAATGGTGTCAAATCCTACCTTGTGCATTTATGCAAAAGCACTTACTATGTGCAAGGCACTGGAAATACAGTGGTGACCTCAGACTCTAGGGCTCATGTACCAGCAGAACCCTGACCCAACTGTGTGCAATCACTATTTCCTTGACTTCCACAGTATTCTCCTTGGGTCATTCTGCACTTAATCAAATTATAACTTGGATTCTTGCATTTGGGGGATCCTAGTCCCTTTTCCAGATCATGTTCAACACACTAATTGAATACCTTCTTTGGACCAGGGCTTGAGCTGGGTACTAAGAGAGTCAGATGGGGAAGACTCAGAATCTACTCCCCAAGAAGCACACAGTACAGTAGTTGGGACATACCTTTCTTCTCCCTGTATTCTGTACAGCCCTTTGCTTAGTACCTAACATATAACAGGCTGCTACTCATTTTGCCCCCGCATGGAGATAGTCCAGATACCTTCTTCTGTCTAGTTAGGCAGGTAGGGCCTGCAGGTGTCCCTGGCCATACCTAGGCAAATGTCTCTGCCTGAAGAGCCTGGACCCCTCAGAGTGGGCATGTTCCCTCCAACTTGGGACAGGCAACTCGGACATTCAGGAGAGCCTGGCTTGCCCCACCCACAAGCAAGTCCAGTAGCTCCTGCACCCACACTCCAGCCTCTCTCCCTTTTCCAATGATTGTCTCAGGCACTCTTGTCCTTGTACCTCCCAGTGCACACGGCATGGGTCTTCTGCTTTTGTTCCTTATCATTTCAGATAAGCTGGTCTTCTTTTCCCATAGATTGCAGCCTCCATAAGGGCAAGAGCCAAATTAGGTCTTGGACTTCTTTTATCTTTCCCACACCAGTTAACATAGTGATGGGCAGGTAATTAGGTCTTTAAAATATTTGTCAACTGACTGACATCACCATCATTTGTTACTTCCCTTGCTTAGGGCATGGCCTGCAGGAGCCCTTTGTAAAATATCCAGGTATTACCTGGGAGGCAGTGACCCCAATTTGATTCACCCAGTGGCTCTTCCACTGGAGTGTCATGATGACACATCCTATGTCCTAAGTGATCTGTAGTTACTAATCACTGTTGTAGACAGGCATCTTACCTGTATTGTCTCCTATCCTTTCCAGCAGTCTTATAAAGGTATTTAATATCCCCGTTTTATAGATGGGGAAACTGGAGAATAGAACGTTAAATGATTTGTCCAAGCTCATTCAGTCAGTAGGTCATGAAACTGGGATGTGAGCTTAAGTCACCTTTCAAAGAGCATCTTTCCCGTTCACTTGCAATCCAATGTGAGCTTTTCTCTTTCCCATTAACCCGCTGTCTTACATTGGAGAGAAAGGAGTGCTCAGCTGAGATGTGTGACTTGCCCACAGTCCCTTGCCCTCTGTAGAGATAGGTGAAGAGCATTGAGAAGGTGAGGGTCACTGCTGGGGAGGACAGGTCTAAAGGCAGCCACAGGTGGGGGTTCTGAGGAAACTGAGGACTGAGTGCACAGGCTGATCACCTGGAGAGAGCACCAGAGGGGCAGATAAACTGCTTACAGGCCTATGAGACCACGAAAGTAATGCAGAGAGGTGAGGCAGATTGAGCGAAGGCTGGGAGAAGGAAGATCAGCGACAGACAAGGCACTTGGGAGGACTAAGTAGGGAGGGTTGATGGAGGACCGGGGACTAAGAAGCATGGTGTTGTAGGAGGGAGCTGGAGTGAGGTCTGCTGTGTACACACGTTCCCTGGTGGACAAAACAGGGAGAGCCTCTTCCCTAAGCTCTTTGCATCTCCTGAGCTAACCCTTGGGTTTCTAGGCTCTCCCAGCAGATATGGGAGCCTGGGGAGGAGAGGGGCCCGGAGAACCAGTAATGAGAGCCAGGAGGAGAGGCAAGGCCAAGCAGAAATGCTTCTGGGGCAAGCATTTTATTTGTTAATACAAGAATAGAAATTCTGCAATAAATATAATCTAATAAATAACATCTCCAAATAAATAAATATTAATACAACAAACAGTCATGAGTGGTTGGGGCTGGGGGGCAGGGCCTGGGGGAGCTGCCCCCCACACCCTGAAATGCTACTGCAATGTAAACTTTCAGGAAATCCTGTGGCTGTGGCTATGGTTGCCCTCCCCAGGCTGGGCAACCCACAGATACCCTGGAAAAGAGGGCGGAGAGGAGGCACCATGATGCCAACAAGAAAATTCAAGGCAAGATCCTTTGGTTGCCACCCTGGCCATGACTGCCTTGGTGACCCCTGGGTCTGGTCTGTCCCTGCCTCTCTGCTTTCAGTATTATGTCCAATGCAGACCCCACCTCTCCCATTTTTAATCCCATCTCTTCCTGTTAGGACTTGCCACTGTGTTTGTTTCCTGAATTTGATGTATGGAGTTAATGGGGTAGGGGAACAACACCCATTTAAGGAGAGTGGGGCAGCCCAAGGGCTTCACCCCAGAAAGGCACGCACTGTGGTGGCCCCCTCCCTGTCCTGCAGGCTTGCTTCCTGGAGGTACTTCCTGCGGGGCTGGCTGGGCACTGGCAAGTGGTGGGCGGGAAGCAGGAGGCTGTGAGAGCCTCTGCACCGACGCACCCGCTTCGCTCCCTGGAGCATTACTCCCTGTGGAAATGGGACGGAGCCTATTGCACCTCTTCCCCAGACCTGTAGAACTTTGGGAAGTGGGGAGCGGATGGCCTTATTGCATTACACCCTCCTCCAAGTCCGGGAAAGGCCAGAGGCTCACGGCTTCTGTCTCCTGGCTCAACAAGTGTTGCCATCCAGGTTTCTCCTTCCCAGAGTGGGAGAAGGGCTGGAGGGAGAGGGGAAAGAGGAGGTTGTAAAGGTCAGAGCTCAGAAGCCATGGGCCCCCAGGTGCAGGGTGACCGCAGCTGCTGGAGGCTGCATCTTCTTCTTGAGCCGGTTGAAGTCCTTGGCTGAACGCCACAGCCAGGTCTGCAGCTCCTTCAGCAGCCAGAAGTCGTCCATCTTCTGGAGGAAGTCGCTGTGGGCAGGGCCAGGGGCCCAGGTGGGCTCAGTCCCAGGCAGAGGCTGGGGCAGTGGGTAACCCAGAGCTGCCATGACCCCCGCAATGCTGCCCAGCAGACCCTGGAGGCTGGTGCAGAAGTGGGCCAGGCTGCGGCGCAGTTCGGCTGCTGCAGCCTGGCGGTTGAGGCCACGCAAGTGGCACAGAAGGTGGCTGTAGGCCTCATAGTTCTGGGTCAGCCGCAGTTTGTCATTGAGGCTTCGCCACACTTCCAAGTTGACGGTGGCCCTGGGCAGAGTCTCTGCCCCCAGCCGAGGTGGGTTGAAGTCAGGCTCGTTGAAAGGGGGGCCCAGGTAGTTCAGCTGCAGAAAGGAGAGGGCGATGGGGAAGGAGGAAGGAGGAGCAGGCAGCCAACTCGCTGCTGTGGCCAGGAGATGCCTGCCCCCAAAGCTTCTACTTCCTGTGTCCCCTGACACTGGCCCTATGTCCATGCTAGGCCTCTCTGTTCACAAGCCTCACTTAAGTTTCTCCAGGGATGCCATCTGTAAAGAGGTGACAGTTGAAGCAGTGAGGGTGCTGAGCTGTCCTTTGGAGAGGTGTAGGAAGAAAAAGTGAGCAGCAGATACTCAGGGAGTACTCACTGATTGGCTGCGTATGCAGGTGGGGAGTGCCCACCAGGGGAGAGTGCCCACCAGGGGGCAGGGCAGAGAGGAAGAGGAGCCGAGAAGACCCAGGAGGCCAGGCTGCAGAGGTAGAAGGTGGACCAGAGAGTGCAGAGCCAAGAGCAGTTCAAGAAGGCAGCAGAGCTCAATACTGTGGCTGTAAAACAGAGAGCAAGGAGAATGAGCCTTCGAAAATGCTGTTGGGTTTGGCAAGAAGGAGGTGCCTGACAACCTTGTAGAGAACCGTTTCAGGGGCCTGGAAGCCAGATTGCAGGGGGTTAAGGAGTGAGTGGGTGGAGAGGAAGTGGAGGCAGAGTGTAGACCACTCCTTTGAGAAATTTGGCAGGGAAAGCCAGGAGAGGAAAAGGGTCGGGAACTAGAGGGGGTAGCAGAGTCAAGCAAAGGTTTTCTGGACAGGGAAACCAGAGGGAAAGGTGTGTGGAAAGGCAGAGGGACCTGTGAGCATCAAGCTCCATTTGCCTCTTGACATGCCGGGACCCACCCGCTGAAGGGCTGGAGACAGGAGGTATTCACTAGAGGGGCTTGGCCCATGGGAGCAGGGCTGCAGAAGGAAGAAACTGAGGCAGACTGAGGACTTGAGCAGGAGGAAGGGTATGGAAAACAGTCCAGGGAAGAGGACAGAGCTTTGCCAACCCCCAGGGGAGAATCCTGAGGCCCAGGGAAAGGGCTGAGGGAGACAGTTCAGCCCGGGAGAAAAAGGGAGAAGAGAGGGGCGAGGCCTGGGATAGGCAAGGGCCCAGGGGGAGGTTCACACGCTGACAAGCACAGAGACAAACTAATTTCCTCGGTGTATCCTGGGGCTGAAGCCAGCTCCCCCGCCGCCCTCCTCCCCTTTCTTTCCCTGGCTCCAGAGTAGGGCCTGGGATGTGGATGAGAAACACGGGAAGAGGGGGCCGGTTCCCCGTGGTCCTCACTAACTCTGACCCTCCTTCCTCTTCTCCTGGGCTCTCAGAACACCTCTGGACCACCCCCAAATCCTTATGGCAGAACTTCCATCCATACCCTGAGCCCCCTTCCCACAAGTCCCCTCTAGGAGGCCCAGCTGGGATGGAAGAGGCAGACAGAAGGGAGGCCCATGGGTCCAAAGCAGCAGGGCCCCAGGTCTGGGGCAGAGGCGAGCTGGAACACAGGCCTGGGAGGTGGGGCCCGTGCGAGAGACACCACAACACGGTGTAAACAGAGGAGACTTCCCCGGCCCCCAGGGGGAGGCGGGCAGCTGGGCCGACAGCCAGTGGGGCAATGGGCCAAGGCGGGTGCGAGGCCTGCCCACATGCCTAGTCCTGGGGCCAGGGATGGGGAGGAGGGGGCACCTAAGAGGGAAGGGCAGGAGATAGGCCAGACACAGGCTGCTTGGAGCTAAAGGGCCCCTCCTCATCACCCCGCATTCATCAGGACCCCTCCACCATTCTGTCTCTCTTCCCCCAATCCCTTCTCTCATTCTTTGCCCAATCCCCTGACCCCTAAACTGCCCTGGATACTCACATAGGTCCCAGCCAAGCTGCGGAGTTGGTGCTCCAGGTAGCGGGTGAGGTCATAGGTTTTCTGGATGGAGGGGCCGGGCCCTGGGTCCCCTGTGCGGTTGAGGGCTGGCACTGCAGGGAGGTGCCAGAGCACGGTGCACAGGCATGCTAGCATCCCCCACGAATCCCCTGTGGACAGGATGGGTGAGAAGCATGAGGGCGGGTCTGGCCCGATAGAGGAAGCAGCTGGCAGCCCCTCAGGTGTCTGTCCCCACCTTGGGCCGGGAGGGGGGGGAGGGCTAGAGTGGGACGCCAGATGGGAGGCAGGAGTGGAGGAGGGGAGCATTCCTGGCCCAAGAAAGCCTGTGTGTGTGTGTGTGTGTGTGTGTGTGTGTGTGTGCGCGCGCGCGCAGGCATGTATGTTGTAGGTGTGTGTCTACCAGTAGATATTGGAGTATATTTGTGTGTCAGTTAAGAGTCACTGTACGTGTGCCACCATGTATGTGAATGGATAAGGAGGGCCAGGGCCAGGCCTAGGGACACCCATCAGTATTCTCGGGTTCCAGGTGTACCTCAGCCTCCCAGACCCACTGAAGCTTGCAGGGAGCCAAGGGCTGGGAAAGCAGCACACGTCAGAGCTGCCAGGGGAGAGCAGTCAGCCCTGGGAGGGGTGCAAGAGAGAGGCCGCCCCCAAGAACAAAGGAGTCCCAATGAGGCAGGTGCAGGGGCAGATCACCAGGGTCATTCCAGCACAGGCGTGTCCAACCTTTTGGCTTCCCTGGGCAATATTGGAAGAACTATCTTGGGCTACACATAAAATACACTAACACTTAACAGGTAGCTGATGAGCTTAAAAAAAAAAATTGCAAAAAAAATCTCATAATGTTTTAAGAAAGTGTATGAATTTGTGTTGGACTGCATTCAAAGTTGTTCTGGGCTGCAGGTTGGATAAGCTTCTTCTAGGATATGATCCCTGGTAAGGAACTATACGATGGGGTTAGATTGAAGATTTATTACTCACTCAGGGATTGGCTGCCATGTGGAGGTTTGCCCCATTCTCACCTAGGGTTTTATTTTATTTTTTTAAGTTTATTTATTTTATTAATTTTTTGACAGAGAGAGAGAGAGATACAGAGACAGAGACAGAGAACTGAACTGGGGGCACTCCCCAGTTCAGCATATGGTTCCACACAGACTGGGGCCAGGATTCGATCCTTGGTCCCCGGCGCTGTAAAGTGAGTGCTCAACCCACTGAGCCATCCCGGCTTCTCCTATTTATTTATTTTTAAAGATTTATTTTATTTGACAGAGACAGAGAGAAACAGACATAAAGAGACAGAGAGAAGGGACAAGGCCCAGAGCAGTCTCCATAGTTATACGTCATCAGTTTTCGACATGATCTTGTTCCACACAGGTGGGCAGGGGCCATGCAGGGTGGGAACTGGTCTGGGGGCCTCCTGAATGGGAGGCACGCCCCCTTGAGCCAGGGGCCCGAGAACTGAACTGGGAGCCTCCCACATGGGAAGCACACCTCAGGTCAACACATGGGTCCACACGGACCTGGGCTGGGATTTGATCCTTGGTCCTGGGGCTGCAAAGCAAGTGCTTAACCCACTGAGCCATCCCAGCTTCCCCTATTTTATTTTATTTTTATTTTTTTAAAGATTAGCATTATCTTCTTATTTTTCTTTTTATATTTTTATTATTTTTGACAGAGAGAGAGAGATACAGAGACATAGAGAGAACTGAACTGGGGGCACGCCCCAGTTCTGCATATGGGTCCGCAAGGGCCAGGGCCGGGATTCGATCCTCGGTCCCCAGGGCTGCAAAGTGAGCGCTTAATCCACTGAGCCATCCAGGCTTCCCCTTTATTTTTTTTAACAGTATCTATTTATTTATTTATTTGTTTATTTTTGACAGAGACAGAGAGAAGGGGGAGGGCTCAGACCAGTCTCCACAGTTGTCGATATAGTTTCACTCCACAGGTGGGCACGGGACTGCACAGGGCAGGAACTGGGCCAGGGGCCCACATCATGGGAAGCTTGCCCCAGCAAGAGCTGATCTGGGGGCACACCCCAGTTTAGCATATGGGTCTGCAGGGCTGAGGGCTGGATTTGATCCTCGGAGCCCAAAGCTGCAAAGTGAGCACTCAACCCACTGAGTCATCCCAGTAACCCCTCATCTAGGGTTTTGGATGCGGGAAAGTTTGACCTGAATGAGGCCTTTCAATCAGCCTGCAGCAGACAGAGGGACAGAAAGAGAATGATGTATTTGATGAATTGGGCATCCCAGGATGCCAGAGGCCAGGGGTCAATGCTGTGAGAACAGACATAGGTAGTTGAGAAACATGATTTTATGTGAATTCCCAGCCTTTAGATGGGGTCCAGGCCAAGAGCACTGGGCCAGGACTCAGTGAGCACTAGGACTGGGTAAAGGCAGTTAGGGTAAGGCTATAACTGGCATTGGGCTAGGTTAGCTTTAAGGCTTGGGTTACTTTTAAAGTTACAGGTTAGTTTATTGACTTAGTGAGTGTAGTTAAGGTTTACATCCAGCTGGGGGATGTGGCTAGGTTTGGGCAGGCAAAGGGTTGGCTGGGACTAAGGTTTGTGATTCAGATGCGGTCACTAAGATAGGGCTGGTTTGGATTCTAGACTTGGGAAGATGTGAGATCAAGCGATTTCTTTCTTCTAGCTTATATTTTATAGTTTCACATTTTCTGCAATGACATCTCTCTTTCTGATAGAAATAAGTTAGATATGGGTTTAATAATTTGACTGTACTTAGGGCAGGTTTGGAGTTAAGAATTGAGACTAGGTTAAGTTTACACTAGGTCAGGGTTTTAGAGAAAGTATAAACTTGGAAGGGTTTAGCATTCGAATTGTATACAATATCTCTTACAGAGTGTAGGGCTCAGGTGGGGACTTTTGCAGTGGCCCCACTGGCCACTCAGCATCTCTCAGATGCTGGACTGGCTGGCTTTACTGATGGAGTGTGGGAGTAGGGGTGATGCTAGTCTCAAGGATCCTCCCTGCTCTCTTGAGTGAAGGGCTCTTGGTTTGAGAATGTATGTGTGTGCACACGTGTCCATGCCCACGTGTGTTTTAGGACAGTGAGCAGGGTCAGGCACATAAATGTTCCCTGAGGGGACAGGCTCCCCTATTCATCTTTCCCATTTACAGCCTATGCCTTCCCTCCTGAATCTTCCCTTCCTCCTTTCTTTCCATCCTAGTTCTTGCTGATGCTGAGTTCCTTTCTATTTCCTGTTCTTTACATCCCAAGACAATGCCAAGCTCTTTTCCTTTGCATGAAGCCTTGGGCTACCCTCAGCTTGGATATCTGGCTGAGTCACCCCCAAGACCCTACAGGTACAAGGTGGGGTTAATTTTGGAGGTTGGAAACCTGCGGAGGTGGACAGTGGCCCTTCCAGTCTTGAGGTAGCTCTCAGGACGAGCCTGGCCTCGCTCAAAGTTGGTGGCAATGCCCAGGGTCTTGGTTGAAGCAGGAATTAGGAGCTGGGCTTGCCTCTTTACCTACCCTGCTTTGGGGTTCCCTGCAAGCCAGAGATCTTATCCCACAGAGTAGTTTGGGGTAGTCAGGAACCCAGTCTAGGTCTTGTTTTCCCCCTCCCCTCTGGGCCCTGTGGGACATCTCTGGGGAGCACTAGTTCCCTACACAGGGACAACAGGGGAGAAGCCTTTGGATAAACAAGAGCTAAGTCATCTGGGCAGAAAAACGGCTCATGAAATTAACCAGACGAGGCCGGTGTTTCCAGGAATATTTCAGTTCTGAGGTAACTGTCACTGCAGGCTGGGGGTGGGGGGCAGGAGCGAGCAGAAGGATCCAACTGACCGATCCATGTAGAGACCCAAAAAGAGGCAAGGAGTCTCAAATCCAGAGGGAGAAAGGCTAGGAGGGGAAAAAGAGGACAGGGCTCTACCCTCTGTTATGACAAATTCTACTCAGGCAGAATGCCCCCATATCCCAGGCAGCAAAACTAAACACAGCAGGGGCAGAGAACACCTGTGGTTTGGTTATAAGCAGCTTGCAGCTCGCCTGTGTCCCCAGAAGGGAGAGTGCCTTGGGCATCCTGGGGCCCTCATCCATCCTCTCCAGCTCTTGGTGTGCAGGTGGACCTGGCCACTGGGGGCTGGGTCCTGGGCCCCCTCCCCCAGTCCTGGCCCCAGCCCAGCCACCCCCCCACCTCACCCCAGCTCTGCCTCTGGCTGCTGCCCACTGATTGTTTACATCCCGTCTTCCCCTGTGTTTATAAATCCGGCTGAGCATGTGAGGAGCTAATGAGTGCAGCTCACGTTTCCTGCTGCAGCCCCCCCCACCCCAACCCCCCATCCTGGCCCCCGCCTGGGCCAGCCCCTAATTCCATCCAGATCCCTGGGCCCTGGGAACCGAGCCCCCCACCCCCCAACGAATGAACGAATACACACAGCCCACGCAAGTGCAAAGCCACCTTGACACACATGGCCATTCTGACACAGCTGTATAGGCAGGCACATCCGTGTATGCATGCCTTTAGCCAGCGGCCCCTCAGGCCTTGGCCTGTATCCCCCAGGCTGACCTCACTCAGTGAGGGTGGGGGCTCAGGAATACAGAGGTGTCAGGGTGGGCAGGACAAGTCAGTGGGGAGATTCTGCACCTGGGATTGGTGGCTAAGAACCATCCGCTGAAAACACAGGAGACAGGGAGGCATCACAGAGCTCCAGGGGTGCTAGACTAAATGTGGGAGCCAAAAGAAGCCCTGCCCCTCAAGCGAGACTTGGACAGCACCCCAGTGACCTTGGAGGGGTCTGTTGAGGGGAGTTTTGGGAATGAAGCAGTTTAGGGGGTGGTGTGTCCACTGTGGTGTGAGACCCAGACATTGAGACTATAGGAAAGGGCCCTGGGGCGAGCTCCCTGACCTGCCTTCCCAGAGAAAGGCCCACAGAAAGGTTCTCTGCCCTCTCCTCCCTTCCTTCACTCCCTTCCATCCTCCCCTCGATTCCCTAGCTCCCAGGCCCCTGAGAAATGGCTCAGTGAGTGGGTACAAATGGGCCCAGAAGTCAGCAGACCTGGCTTTGCCATCCACCAACCCATCAGGTGATGTGCTGCACTATGCACGGTAAAGCTCCTCAGCAGGACCATGGGGCTCCATCTCTGCAGTCCGCTTCAGCAGCCCCCTCCCTGCCCTTCTCTTCCACATAAATGACAGACGACACCCAGGCCTGGGAAAGAAGCAGCAGGGGGTAGGGAGAGGGGGCAGCTGCATTCCCCTGAAATCTGTGTGGTCACAGAAGTTGGGCTTTCACTGGAGTGAGAGAGTTCTGGATTGCGCTGCGAGAGGACCTTTGCACGTGCTGGGGAGAGCAGTGTGAAGCCAGGGGAACGGGGCTGCCGGCTGAAAGCAAGGCAGGGGGACCAGCCAAGGAAGCAGGGCAAATGTGTGGTTGAGTTTGAAAGGGTATTGTTATCCAGAGAGCGGGAGGGGCTGAGAGGGAGCAGGCAGGACCCAGGGTGTGAACAAGCAGGTGGGACTCTGGGGAGGAATGTGAAGTGTCACTAATAGAGTAACTGGTGTGGCAGGGTGGTGCAGAAGTGCGGGGCTCCGCGAGGGGTAGAGCGAGCCATTACACCAGTCAGGAGGAGAGACTGCTGGGGCTGCTGGGTGACAGTTATAATCTCTACCCGGGGCCCGCTCCCCGCGCCCCTGTTTGTGTGGGTGGCAGCGAGTGTGTCTGAGCCAGGGTGGGAGCAGGTCAGGTCTGTCAGGGGAATGTACCCCTGTGTCCCGTGGGAGGGGTAGGGTGTGCTTGGGTCCTGGGGAGTGGTTCTGTCTGGACACGGAAAGCAGATGTCCGTCTGGGTCAGGGTCAGAGAGCGCCTGACCGGAGTGTGTCCAGGACCCCCCCCACCCCCCCACACCCACACACACAGTCTCTCCAGGGCTCGGACCACTCCTGCCATGCAGGACCGCCAGCCTACCCTCCGCTCCTGGCGGCCCCTCCCACCACCGGGGGTAGGGCCAAGCCGGGCGCAGGAGGGAGCTGGGACAGGGTCCTCTGGGATTGGAGGGTCCCTGGGTAGGGCTTCTGGAGCGCAGGGTGGAGTTGCTGGGGAGGAAGGTGGGGAGAGCCGGCGATGAGAGGACTCTGCGAAGCCCGAGGAACGTGGTTTCCCTCGAGGGGCTCGGCCCACAAACTGCAGCGGCGGCAGCCGCTCGCCGGCCCTACTCCCTCCGCGGTGACCTCTCGCTCCCGGCCCCCTCCGGCGGCAGCGGCGCCTTCCCCTTGTGTGGCCCGGGCGCCCCCGACCCCGCCCCCGGTCCTCTCCCGCCCGGTCGCTCCCTTCCCCTTGGCGGGGGCGGGGGCGGGGTCCGGGGCGCCGGCCTCCAGGCCGAGCCCGGCCGCTGCCCCTTCCCGAGCGTCAACTCCCTGCCCGGCCCGCCCGTTCTCCCGCGGGCTCCCGGCGCCGAGCGGCCGCTGCCGCTGCTTCACGGCCAGTGACGGACTTTTTCCTGCCCGGTCCGGCCGGGATGCGCCCGCCCCCCGCACTAATCACTCCCAGGCCACGGCAGGGAGGGAGGGGGACTCGCTGCCGCCGCCTGCCCCGCCACCCGCTCCCTACCTGCCGCCGGCTCCCCGGCCGCGGGCAGCATGGTGGGCTCCGGCCGCGCAGAGCGCAGCGAGGAAGCCACGGGTCCCGCCCGCGGCCCGGCCCGGCCCGGCCCGGCCCGGATCTGCTCAGCCCTTCGCTGCCTCTCCTCTCTCTCCCGCCCTCCTTCCCGCCCTCCCCTCCCGCCGGCCGGGGAGGGAGAGCTGCTGCGCGGCCCGAGGTGTCGGCCTCCTCTCGCCTCCCGCCGCCCCGGCCCCGGGCTCCCCTCTGCCTCCCTCTCCCCCTCCCACCTCCTTCCTCTCGCGACCCCCACCTCCCCGCGCGCCCCGTCTCCCTTCCGCAGCCCTGCTCCCGCCTCGGACTCGTTCTCTCCCACTTTCGCGCGGGGCTCTGTCCGTCGGGATCTGCAGGACCCCGCCTCGCTGGGGCTCCAGGTGGCCGTCTCCCCAGGTCTGCGGGTCGCTGGGGCTCCCCGCCGCGCCCAGGGCCACCTCCTGGCCCCGCGGAGCGGACTCCAGGAACGTCGCGTCCCCACCGGGCCGCTCTCGAGGGCGCCCAGCCGTGCCTCCCCCCGGCTCGAGCCCTGCTGGCGGGGGCTTGGGGCTCCGGGGAAGGACGGAACCGGATCTCGCGGCTCCTGGGCGGGGGCGGGGGCCAGGGCCTCGGACGCCTGGCTCCTACCTGCTCGGAAGTCCATGGGGCTGGGGGCCGGGCCGGCCGGGCGCGGCTCCTCTCCCGGAGGCTGGCGGAGTGGGAGGGCGAGCCGCGGCTCCGGCGAAGCTTTAATAATCCCATCCGCCAGGCCCACTCGCAGGTTTTTTTCGCTCGGTTTCGGATTTTTTTTTTTTTTCGGTGTGGGACATTCTGCAAACTTTTTTTTTTTTTTCTGACGTGTAAAGCTGTAACCACAAATTGTAGCGGCCCTCCCCGGGGTGGGGGGAGGAGGGGGGAGGAGAGAAGGGAGGGCTTTTGGGGCTCCTCTCCCTCCCACAACACCGAGGGGGGGTGAGGTGAGGCGAGGCTGCAGCGGTACCACCCTGGGCCTCCTGGGGGAGGGGGCGGGGAGGGCATCAGTCCGTCTGCAAACTCTGAGAGCTCAGCGAGGGAGCCGCCTGCTCCTTTTCCTCGCCCTTGGTGTTGGCCTGGGTCGCTGCCCTCTGCCCGGCGCGGGTCCGCTCTCACCCTACCTCTGCCTCCTCATCGCTAACCGCCCCCCCCCACACACACACCCAGTAAATGCAATGACACATTCTCCCAAATGCCAGCGAGCTGGCCTCCAAGCAAGTGATGGTGTTTTTCCTGCTGCCCTTTGTCTGAGCTGACCGCCCCCCTTGCCTATTGTCCTGCCGCCTGTCCCATTTCCAAAAGCTGAGGCTAAGTGAGGCGCTGGGCCGGGGCAGGTGACTAACCGGCTCACAATGCCCCCTGCGGGGGAGGAAGAGGGCACCGCAGGCCCTCTGCCTGTCTGGAGGCAAGAGGAGGGCCAGAGGGCCTTTGGCCGCAGGCTTTTCCCTCAAGTTCACGAGGTTTTTCATTCTTCCCAGTGGCTAGGAAAGTGCACATGGGTGGGGGATTTGTAATTCATTAATCAGCACAAGGCACCCGGACCAGTTTCAACACCAGGACTTCACTGGTGACTCAGCGAGAATGTTCCCATTCAAGGCGATGGACAGACCCCATTTGTGAAATGCTTCCCCATAAAGACATTTGGCTTCTTCCTGCCTTTGGGGTTTTGGGTTGTTGGTTTTTTCCGGTGGTGGGGTAGGGGTGGTTTGGCTGTGGAGTGCTCTCCCTCCTTCTTTCCCTTCAGGCCTGGCTTGGGACTTGCTGAGGGGGATACCCAGGGGACCCATAAACCTAGACCCTCCAAGGTCTCCCTTCCTCTACTGAGGGCTGCCAGGGAGAATGCAGAGAAAACAGCTCTCATTGGGGTTGTGCAGAAAGCCCCATTTCAACTTTTCTTGGGGAACAGTCATTTGGTCTCCAAGGCTTGATTGCTCTATAATAAGCTTGTCCAACCTGCTGCCCCAGGGCCACGTGCAGCCCAGGACGGCTTTGAATGTGGCCCAACACAAATTCGTAAATTTTCTTAAACCATTATGGAAATATTTTTGCAATTTTTTTTTAACTCATCAGCTCTCATTAATGTTAGTGTATTTTATGTGTGGCCCAAGACAATTATTCCAATGTGGCTCAGGGAAGCCAAAAGTTTGAACACCCCTGCCTAGAACCAGACTATCAAAATCATTTGGTAATTAGTTGCTTTTGTCGTCTGTTGGTTGTTCAGAGAGAGGCAGTGGTGGGCCAGACCTGGAAGGTGACTCCTCTCTGGAGCTGCTTCAGAGCCCACGCTCCCCATACCTACCCTGGTGCCCCCATCATGCCAGCCCTGCCACAGCCCCTCAGCCTGCGGGTCAGAGCAGGCCATGCACGTGACCAGGGCCAGGTTCCAGGGGCATCTCTTCCCTTTTCTGCACTTCTAGAACTGGGGGGGTGGGGGGGGTGGGGGGGAAGAAGTTTGTTTTCAATTACCTCACTGGAGTGGGACAGACTTTGTTGCTGAGTTTTTTCCCTCTTCTTTCTTTCTGCTTTTCCCCCTAACTGAGAAAAAGGACTGGGGAAGGGGAGCTGGCCTGGGGTTGGGGGCACCAGCAGCAGCATACCTTTGGAGAAGCCTTTTCAAAAACTGCTCAGGGCCTCCCTCTTCCCCCTCAGCCCCACCCCCAGCTTGAATGCTGGCGTTTCAATGACATTCTTGGCTGGTGAGCCCAGTGATCTTCGATGCCTATGCCAAGGTCAAGAAGGTAGATAGATGCCCGCTGGGTGACTGGTACTGAGGCTAGCCAGGAGGCCCCCCAGTAGCCACTTTCTCAGAGTGAAGAAACCACGAAGGGGAGGGGTGAGGGAGAGGGGAGTGGCTCAAGTCCTGCTTCTGGTGGAGAGTATCTGCACAGACAATGTGGTTTGGATTTGGCTGAGCCCCCTCAGCACCTTATAAAGCACCTTGCTGAGTCAGGGAGAAAGCAGCCCCACCGCAGGAGAGGAGGAGGGGGCCAGGAGAGAAAGGGGAAAGAGGGAGAGGGGAGCTGAAGGGGGGTGGGGGGCTGAGAGAAGAGGAGGGACAGGGCAGGAAAGAGGAGACACAAAGAGGCAAATAAATGGATGGGAGTAGGAAGGAGAGGAGGAGGCAGGAGTCCAAGGAGGAAGAGGAACAGACTGCAGTGGAGGTGGTGATGATGGGGGGATTATGCTGTTGCCCCCTCCCTCCAGCAAGTGCTCACCTCAGGAGCCTAGAAAGCTTTGGTTTGCAGAAACCCAGGGCTGCAGCTCTCAAATGGGGACCCAGGCCAGGTGGGGGCGGGGACTACACACAGCCCCGGGGCTATATGCCATGACCCCACAAGCTGGAGAAGTCATGTTCTGCCTCTGCCTCTGTGTGGACTTGCATCCCTACCCTCTCCCCTCACCCAGGGGTGCCAAGCTTCTCCCCTCCCCCTCTGCCCCACTGCCAAAGGGAAAATCAACTCCATCTCCAAGTTGCCAGTGCCCCTCTGCCATGTCTGGGCAAAGGCAGCAGGCTGTGAGCTGCCAATTGGGTTGGGGTGGGGGCTGGAATAAAGACGGTGCCTTTATTCTGCCAAATCCCAAATGGGAGTGGGCTACTGGGATGGAGGGAGAAGGAAGGAAGGCGAGGCTAAGTCCAGGAATCCCCTCCAGGCTTTCTGTGGGGTGGCCATGCACAGGTGGCTGCCCTCTTGATTTCCAGCTGGGGACCTCAGGGAAGTTCCTGCTCCACGTGTCTCTTCCAACTCAGTCTGGTGGGGGCGGGGCAGAGGTTAGAGGAGACACGCCCCCCCTGAGCTCCAGATCCATCTGTCCCATGGTGTGTTGTGCAGGCATTTCCTGAGCCCCTGCTGGGTGCTAGGCCCAGTAAAGAACCGAGGGAAGAGGAAAACCCACCCCTGCCTCCAAGAATTTCAGTCTGGTGACAAGGGACACTCATTAAACTGTCTGAGATTAGAGGAAGGTGAAGGAAGGAGAACTCTGTGGGGGGTAGAGATGTGGCTGGATGGCAGGAGGGGCAGCAGCAGCCCCAGGTGGAGACAGGGAGGCAGTCCTGGGCATAGCCCACAGGGCTCCCTGCAGCGGGCAGAGGGCCAGGCTGGGAGTCAGAATGCCGGGCTTCCAGGTGCGCAGTGGGGCCTTGGGACAAGCCCGTCTGTCACCTCTCTGTGGAATGGGATAGGACCACCTCTGCCCTCTTCCCCCACAGCATGGTGGGAGCGTCAGTGAGCCAAAGAGGAGGACATGGTTTTGCTGCCCTCTTGCCTTCTAGACGCCAGGCTGTACCATCCACAGTGGGGTGGCAGGTAAGGCCTCAAGGGGTGTGGCTGGGCAGGGGGCAGGGTTGGCACCAGGTGATGACTGAGCTGCCTTCCAAGGGGAGGGGGGGTGAGTCACTGTTGACTCAGTGATGGGCTAGGGTCCCACTCCTCCCCCCCCATAACTGTCATCCCCAGGGACGGCTCTCCAGATGCCTCAAAACACCATGTCCTAGGCTGATGCAGAATTGGCACTGAAGGGGCCCTGGCCCCTGAAGGTCCTGGATTCCTGAACTAGGGAGGCTTCTGGTCTGATCCCCTCCTAGTGGGTGTGCAAGAGTGTGGTGGTGGAGAAGCCCACAAAGGTGAGTAAGGACATTCACTAGCACATTCATTTGTTCACCAAACATTCCATGCCAAGTGCCACAGACACAGAGAGGAGCCCTAAGGAGCAATGGGGTCCCGGGGAGGAAGCTGACCTGCGTGCAGGCAGGAGAGGCCGGGAGTGGCCATGGGGACTCTGCCAGCGTGCTGCAATGTCTGGCGCTTCTCAGTGACATGTTGCTCCTTTGGGCCTCTAGTTTAAATGTATCAGGTCTTGTGCTAAGGCTTTGTGTAAATAATTTCATCTCATTCTTACGGTAACCCGATAAAATAGAAATTGTTATTTCCCCCACTTTATATGTGGGGAAACTGAGGCTTGGTAAGATAAGGTCGCTTGTCTAAGGTCACACAAGTGGTAGAATCAGGACTGGAGCCCAGGACTGTCTGCTGTCAGCGCCATGCCCTTTATACCAGGCAGGTGCAAACCTGGCAGGGAGGGACACTGAGGCAGGGGGCTCTTGAAAGAAGAGGCTGGGTGCTGGCAACAAGTGGCTGGACATGGCAGGACCTGCCCAGTGCCCCCTGGCTATGAGGTATCTAATCTGGGGCATGCCTGATCTCTTCAGGACACTAAGCTGTTCCTTGGGACAGAAAGAGACCCTGTTTGCCTGGAGCAGAGACCTGGGCTCTGCCCCCCTTCATCCACCACCCACCATTGATATGAATTGACCTGTGTCGCTGTGCCGGCACCCCATACCACCTTCCTGAGTCCGTGAGAGGCATCACCCCAAGAGTGCTCATATCCCCTTAGCTAGCACTGTAGACTTTAGGAGCAGCCAGTCTGAACCATGGACTGAGTGTCACACTGGGAGTTGGGGAGGGTGTCTGCCTGCAGAACCAGGGCCAGGGCAACCCCTGTGCCTCCTGAGGGCCAGACTGCACAGGGAGGGGCTCGGGAGGCTCGGAACACCCCTGGGCTGCCAGGACCAGGGGAGGCTCTCCGGGCTTCAGCCTGGGAGGCAGGCCTCTCCACTGCTGCACACATGCTCCGGTGTGAGCGCACAGGCCTGGCGGCCACTGAGGACAAAAGGGTGAGGTAAGGCAGCGGAGGTGTGCACTTCTCCTTTCCCTCCAGTGGGCAGGAGCCTAGAGGGCCTTGCCTCACTCTGAGCTGGCCGTGATGTCAGCGGAAACCCCGGGGCCTCCTACTGCCTCAGCCAGGGCCCTACCCTGCCTTGCGTCCCCCACCCTCACCTGGACCAACTCAGGGCTCCCGGAGGACACCGCACCCACCTGCTTCCCCATGACACCCGGCCCTGCTGGCAGCCACTCCCTGCCCTAGCCAGGCCTCAGCTGCCAGTCTGCAAGGATGGCTGGGTGGAAGGTGTGCAGGGGCAGAGGGATACCCCCCGGTGCTCAACTCCTCCCTTGCCCGCCAGGAGCGTTCCCCGCCGCTCTCCCAGGATGTTCCATTGCCCTGGCCAACCCATGCCGCGGGCTCCGTGACTCCGTCTCCCCTGGCAGAGGAGTGGGGTTACCTCTCCCTGGGCTGGAAGATCCTTATCCTGCCCTGCTGAGTCACTGCCGGCTCCTCCCGCTCTGTCCCCTCCCTCTCCACCAGCTGCCCTCCTTCAGGCTTCTCAGGGCTTCCTCCAGACTGTCTGGGCTTCTCAGGGGCCCAGGGGATCAGAGGACAGACAGCACCTGCCTGGGCATCCCACTGAGGCAGTGATGGGAGTCCCACCCTGAGTGCCTGCACTGTTGGGAGAGTTGACACTAGTGAGGGTGACAACTCCACCTTTACTAGGTGTGCGACCGTGGGCAAGTCACTTGACCCGTCTACACCTCAGTTTTCTCTTGCACAAAACAGAAGTGATGACAGTGGCACTTTGCTCCCAATAAGGGATGCCTGAGTTAATAGGAGTCAAATCTCTGGCACACATCACCTGATGATGTTAAATAGTAGTTGTCTGCCCCTCACACACTGTCCTCCCACTTCTACTAATGGTGCCACCTGCTCCTTAAAAGCCCTTTGTCTACATGTCTGTGCCTTCTGTGTTCTGTTGGTTCTGTCTTCCTGAAGCCTGTCCCCAACACCCGGACTATGACCCCACACAGGGCACAGAGAGAACTCTAGAGTTCTAGAATTCTCAACTCTCCTCCGATGAGTGGTTCTCGAGCATTGGACATGGCATCCCACACAGCCTCCTGCAGGGGTTTAGTGGGCAATCCTCAGGGCACCGTGAGCTCTGAAGAAATGAGAGGCTCCAACCAATCCTGGCTGTGCCAGGTGCCAGTCCTGTTCTGGGCTTTCAGGCCGCTTGTGTGCAGACGTGGGTGGTTCGGCACTCTGAGGAACTCACCCCTCCAGGCCCCAACGTCACTTTTCTGAGGTCACCTTGTGGTCCTCAATAGAGTGCTCTGAGCACGTGTCAGTTTCAGCCACCGACTACTACAAATTTGTTAAATGAAACAGGGACTCAAGAGCTTACGGTGTACAAAGGACTGTGGTACAGAATAAGGAGAGGTCAGCAGATGGAAATGCCAAGGAAGAATGAGTGACAAACAGGCAAAAGCCACACCTGGCCTGGAACTGGTACCAGGGCTGGGAGGAGCTGGCATGCAGACCTGTGAGGTCCAATTGTCCCCACAGCATTTGGAAGTACCTCCTGTATGTGCCCCCGGGAACAGCGTGGACCTATAGAGACCTACGCCTGCCAGCCAGAGTCTCGGGGTCTCCTGGGACCAAGGGCAAGATGGCTCCAGAGCCACCCTGCTCTTAATTTGTGGTCTCCTCCCTGCCTTGCCCCCAGTTCCTTGAAGTCTCTGTGCCCTGCCCCCCCCCAACACACACACTGTAGTAAACCCACCTCAGCCCCTCCCTCCTTGAGTGTCTAGCACATGTGGGCACGGAGTAGTTGGTTTAGTCAGGGAGCTGGGACTGTATACGGTGTCTGTCTCCCTCTGCTGGTCCCTGTGGGGACAGCTGGACCAGAACACTTTAGAGTTGATGGTCCTGTCTCCCCAAACAGATGGCAAGTTTGGGGGTTAAGGAAAGGACCAGTGGACTCAGGCTGGAGCCCAGCCTGCAGGAACACTGATGCTGCTTTCTGGGGTCCCTGTGGCCTGAAGCATGCCTCCAACCGGGGTTCCATGGGGTGCTCTTACAGAGGCCAGGCTGCTGGCCTGAGGCCTTCCCCAGGGGCCAGTAGGCCCCAAAAGGCTCCCTTCGCCTTCTAACCCATGAATGTAGCTGTCATCCATGGATTTATCTAAACCTTTGTGAAGCTACTTACATTCCCAGCCAAGACCACATCTTGGGGTAATGAGTTCCATCGGTGTCCTCCCCTGCTGGGTGAAACTTGCTGCCTTTGATTTGTCCTAAACTTACCTCACTTGCGCTCCAAGGGGGCCCTATAGCTCCAGCATGCTGGGTTTTGAACAAGCCTAAGCTTCCCCCTTCCCATCCCTGCTGTGGGTTTAAGAACTTCCATCCCATCTCCTACCTCCCACCCTGCAGACTGTAGAGCCCTGGTCTCATCTGTGCACCGTGCCTGGTAGTGTGAGCACCCTTAGGCCAGCCTCCAGCAGCTTGTGAGGGCAGGACTCTCATTCTCCTCAAGAGGCAGAGGGCACCGAGGGCCCGGAATTGAGCGGTGGGCATGTGGCAGCAGCCACAGCTTCGCCCACACCTCTTCCTGGAGCCAAGGCCCGAGTCTTCTGAGGACGTGCCAGTCCCTGGCCTCCCAGCCTCTTCTCTGTAGTTTATCTGGGGTGACTTTCCTTTCTGCGTCCCAGTGTGGATTTACCCTGGCTTCCTCCACAATGGTGATTTATGTCATTGTTTCTGATCCTGGGACACTGTGAGGGCACAGTGATAATCATCCTAGCCCCACTGACAGAGTGCACTAAGAGCTTTATAAGCATCGACTAAGTTAATCGTCCCAACAGCCCTTTCAATGTAGGGACCCTTCCCCAACTTACAGATGGGTGAGGACACTGAGACAAAGAGAACATAAGCAATGTGTCCCTTTGCACACAACCTGAAAGGGATGGAGCCAGGATTCAGACCTTGGCAAGCTGGTGCCTAGAGCCCCATTGCCCACCTCGCCAGATAACCTGGGTTCAAGCCCTGTAAGCTCTCCAAATCCCGTAAGTATGTCATTCAGCATCCTTCTTAAGCCACTTCTGTGTGCCAAGTTTGCTCTGGTGGCTGGGAGCAATGCTGCGGAATGAGAAAGACCTGGGTGGGGCTTGCCCTGGGGCATTGCCTGCACCTGGTCCTGGCGTGCCACGTTACAGGTGGACAAGTACTGCCTTGCAGCTGGGCGCCCCCTGCAGCTCAGAGCTGCCTCTTCCTCTTGGTTATCCCCAGAGTAACCACATAGACACCGTTTGCTGTGTGCACAGCCCAACCGACTTCCATCCTGGCCTTGGTATGGGCCAACCCCTCTAGTGTCTCTCTCTCCAGTGGAGTGAAAGCCCAGGAGACAAGGAATTTGCCTCCTGTACTCGCTCCTGAACCTTGAAAAGCATGTATAATGTGTGCTGAATGAATGAATGAATGACTGCGTTGTAGGGATTCTTGTGACTTCAGACCTAACCAGTTGGGTGAGATGTGGTAAAGGGAAGAAATTACCCTATAATTACTTTAAAAGTTTGAAATAACCACCTTCCTCTGTTCCATATCTGCCCCACCCCCCATATGCCACACACTTACGTACTTATTTACTTGTAGGAAGCCATCTCTTATGTGGGGTATGGCGAAGACTAAGAATCTGGGGTTTGAACGGATCCTGAGAGAGCATCTCAGCCAAATCCCCTCATTTTATCAAGGAAGAAACTGAGGCCCAGAGAAGGACCCTGACTTACTTGAGGCTCTCTGCAAGGACTAGAACTCCCCTAGGCCTCCTGACTCCTGGCACAGACCCCAGATCATCCTTGGGCCCCTCTATCCACCCCCTGCCCAACGCAAAGGTTTCCTGGAAGTTTTGAGGTCCTCCTGCCCATGCACATCCTCCCTTCTGGACCCGAGAGGCACTCTGGCTGTGCCCACTAAAGCCTAGAGAGGCGGCTTGGCCTCAGATTGGGGAGCTCCTGTCCAGCCCCACAGCCTGGGGGAAGCACAGTATCTCCTCTCTAGAGTTGTGGCCAGATGAGAGTCACGGGGGAGCCAGAGGGACCTCAGTGAGCATCTCAGAGACAGGGAGGGACTTGCACAAAGTCACACAGTGAGTCTGTTAAAGCGCAAGCTAGAAATCCAGGCCGCTGGGCTCCTAGCTCCAGGCTCCTTTCTGGTGACTGAGCCCTTCAGAAGGGCTTGGTGATTCTGACTTTTGATGTGTGAATGATTGACTTTTGGTATGCGTGTATGTGAATGATTCTGATTTGGTATGTGTGTGTATGAGTGATTCTGACTTTTGATGAGTGTGTGTGTGTCAGAAGACTCATTAAAAGTACTAAAGAGTTTGTCTCCCTTTCCCCAGGGCCTTGCTCAAAGACCACAAAGCCATAGGACCCATAGCCCCATAGAGGTCAGGGCCGACACGACTGTGTGGTTATTCACAGCTTCCCCTCCTGGCCTTCCAGGGAGCTCCGGCCTCTGTCTCCTGTTCTAGTTGGGCTGCCCAGGTAATGATGTGGAGAAGTCATGAGGCTACACTGACTTACATGGGAATAAAAGAGGAAGAGACCCAACACGCGGGGAAGGGAAGGAAGAGAATGGCTGTGCTAGGTTCCTTTGTTCTTCTAACAGAAGTGGGGCAGCTCTTCTCCAGGGAAGGGTGGCGCTGTGGGGCGAGGGCTGGAAGTTGGATTTGCTTCTCACTAGAGCACATGCTGAGCGACTCAGAGTCAGATCAGCTTCACACATGTATCCAGTGAACATATATTTATTGATCATGTACTGAGGGCCAGGCTGTGTGAGACACAGGAATACAGTAACAAAACAGACATGGTCCCTGCATTCAGACTGGTATGCTAGTGGGGAAGATGGCTGTTAAAATAACACACACACATGTGCAGTAATGTTGAGTTGTGCTAAGTTCTGTGGATAACCCAGAGCAAGGGCTTAACTAGAGAGCAGTGGGGAGTAGGAGTCAGAGAAGGCCTATTGAGGATGGGCAAGAGGATGAGCCCTAGTGAAAGAGGGATGAGCATTCCAACTGGTGGGAACAGTTTGTGCAGAGATCCCAAAGTGGAAAAGGATGTGGTGGGGTCAGAGGACTGACTGACAGGCCAGCTGGCTGTCGGGCAAGGCCAGAGACAGCTGAAGATGGCTGAGGCCAGCTCCCGCAGGCTCAGGGTAAGGAGTTTGGATTTTATGGCGGGTGCAGGAGGCAACCACTGGAGGGTCAAACCATTTCAGGATGGTCACTCTGGTGCTGTATGGAGTGGACTGGAGGAGACACAGTGGAGGCAGGGGACCACTCAGAGCTCCTGTAGTCATCCAGGTGAGAGATGATGGTGGCCTGCGTCAGGATGGCCCTGGAGATGGGAGCTGCGGGCAAAGCTGCCATCTGCCTGGCAGAAGTCAGGGCTTGCCGAAGAGCTTGTATGTGGGGCGAGGAGACTCCCAGTTCACTGACTTAAATGCCTGGGTAGAGATGGTGCCGTTTAACTGGTCCCCCTGGAAAGCAAGAATAACATCCCCCAGCACTAAGGAAGCCTGGTGATGGAGAGGAGCTGAGAACAAAGAGAGGGAGAGACAAAGTGGGCCAGGACCTGGAGGGCAAGGAGCCGGCAGACAAATATAGCCTACTCATTGCAGACAGTACCAGGGGGCCGGGCCAGCCCTACAGGAACGCAGGGATGCCCAAAGTCTTTCAGGTGCTGCAGGGATCGAGGTCAGCAAGTTCCCCCAGGGGCTCCCTTCCATGTTACATAGGGGGCGCTGTGAGGCCAGGGCTAGGCAGACCTCCCTGGCTGACATCAGAAACCCCCCATTGCACAGTCCCAGTCTTTTATTTTCTTAAGATTTACTTTATTGTTTTTGACAGAGACAGAGAGGCAGAGAGAGAGAAGGGGGAGGGCCTAGAGAAGTCTCCATAGTTGTATGTCATCAGTTTTTCAACATGGTTTCATTTTACACAGGTGAGCGGGGCTGCGCAGGGTGGGAACTGGGCTGGGGGCCTCCTGCATGGGAGGCACGCCCCATCGAGCCAGGGGCCCAACTGTGGGGCAAGAACTTAACTGGGGCCTCCCGCATGGGAAGCACACCCCAGTTCAGCATATGGGTCTGCTGGGGCCAGGATTCGATCCTTGGTCCCCAGGGCTGCAAAGCAAGCACTTAACCCACTGAACCATCCCGGCTTCCCCCCAGGGTCTTTTTAAAAATAACCATATTAACACGATTCTACCCTCATAAAACGTTTCTAGTGCTTCTCATTAGTGCCCCCCTTGTCACTTAGCAACCCCCACCCCTCTGGGAGACCAACTTACCTCCCTACAAGGCAAAGCCCTCCTCCCCGCACCACCAAGCCTTTCTTCTTGCTTTCCCCTGCTAGGTACACCCTTCCACCCCTTTCTACAAGGATAATCTGTTTTTTCACGTTCAATGAAGGATCCTCAAGGCCAGAATGAACAGCTGCCTCCAACCCCGGGATCCTGCCGTAATTGCTTTCATCTCATGCTAGTGGTTGCTGCTAGCGTCTGAGTCCCTGGTCCGGGCTGGGTGCGGATGGTCTTACTTCGTTCGACCCTATATACCCAACAGGCACCCAGAAAATCCGTACTAAATTAGCGACTCATACGCGCTCCCCCGCACCGGGCACTCTGGAGCCCCGTCCTCTGTGCGCCTCTCGCGTGCGAGGCCGCCTTGGGTCTCGTCGAGAAGACCGACCCCCAAGAGGCGCGTTGGGGGCCGGGGTAGCCTGGCCAGCGAGACGCAGTCAACCAGGCCTGCGCCAGGCGCGCCCCGCTCACGTGACCAGGCCCAGCCGCAGCGGACTCTGTCTTGTGACTGCGGAGCTGCTAAACGCTTTTCTCACGTGACGGAGGCGCCGGTGTGTGGGCCAATGAGGAGGCGAGGGCGGGGCTACCAGGGGCGGTGCGCGCGAACGGAACCGGGGCATCCGTGGTTGGGGAGACGCGGAGATCTGCGAGTTGAACCCCAGCTGGGGGCCCGCCGCCCAGTCGCAGTCGCAGGCCACGCCGGGCCTCGACGCTGGGGGCAGTATGAAGTGTATAGTCACAGGCGGCAACGTGAAGGGTGAGTGGGGCTGGCCAGGGGGGCGGGGGCACATGGGACGTCCGAGGAGTCAGCCTAACCCCCCGATTCTCCTCTCCCCTCGCAGTGCTAGGCAAGGCCGTGCACTCTCTATCCCGTATCGGGGACGAGCTCTACCTGGAGCCCCTGGAAGACGGGGTGAGGCGCTGGGGTGTCTGGGTGGGCGGGGATTTCAGCAGGGAGCCCTAACGTGGACTTGAGAATGCCCTTGGATAGATTTGTCAGCCGAGTTTCAGTTTCTGACCTTCAATGCTGGGGCGTCAGTTTGGGCCCTATCATCTTCCCAGGCCTGTGTGTGAACTGAGAGCAGTTGCCCTCCCTGAAGTGCCGGGTGGCGGGTGCCGGGTGCCTGTGGGGGGTGACTAGGGAAAAGGCAACGTGCTGACGGAGATGTAGGGCCCTTGGCTGTGGGAGCATGCTGAGGTTTCATGGAAGGGGTGGGTGTCCGATGACTGTCAGGGGAGGAGGATTTCAACAAGTAATGGTGGAGGGCATTAGGGCCAGTGTCGCTGCGCTGCCCCTGACCTCATCCGTCTCCCTCCTTTCCTGGCCCAGCTCTCTCTCCGGACCGTGAGCTCCTCTCGCTCAGCCTATGCCTGCTTCCTCTTCGCCCCGCTCTTCTTCCAGCTGTACCAGGCGACCAGCCCTGGTCAGGACCCGTTGCGCTGTAAGATCCTGATGAAGGTGAGGCCCCTCCCTCAGCGGCAGCACTGCACCCCTCCAGGAACCCCTGCCAGCAGCGTGTCTGCCCTGGGGCACCCCGTAGATGCTGACTGGGGAGAGGTGTGTGTGAGGGAGCAGTGCAGTGCGGTGCGGTGGGGGGCATAGCAAAGACATTTGCAGGAGGGATGGCAGATGTGGAGAGGGTGACTGATCTTGCCAGGACCTGGAGACAGTGGTGACATTCAAGCTCGTCTTTTTTAAGGCATTCCAAACAGGGAACAGCATGAACAAAGGCCCAGAAGTGTATAAGTGTCCCGTGCATTGTGGGAGCTCCTCTCCTGGTATGACAGTGCTGAGCCCATGATGGGCCAGGGCCTACGGGCACATGAGAGCTGGTCAGTAGAGGTGCATTGCTGGTCTGATGTCTTTCCCCTACTCAGTCATTCCTGTCTGTCTTCCGCTCACTGGTAATGCTGGAGAAGACCGTGGAGAAATGCTGCATCTCCCTGAATGGCAGGAGCAGCCTCCTGGTGGTCCAGCTGCACTGCAAATATGGTGAGTGGGAGCTGGCCAGCCAGGGGGTCCCTGGATGTGGGGTTGGAGGTTAGCGACACCCACTGAGACCCTGTCTGCCTATCCAGGGGTGAGGAAGACTCACAACCTATCCTTCCAGGATAGTGAATCCCTACAGGCTGTCTTCGACCCAGCCTCATGCCCCTACAATCTCCAGGCCCCAGCAAAGTAAGTATCCCCTTTGTCCAAAGGCTGGCTCGCCCTAGGTCTCTTTCTTCCTTCTTGGGGCCTCAAGGGTCAGTTGAAGAAGACACCTTTACCATTCATTTTCCCTCCAGGGTTTCTGTGAACCTCAGCATTCACCTAGCTAGCTTGCTCTCAAGTTCTTTTTTTTTTTTTTTAATATTTTTATGTATTTATTTATTTTTAAAACATTTTTATTTTAAATTATATTTTTATTTTTTTATTTTTTTATTTTGACAGAGGGGAGAGAGAGAGAGAGAGAGATACAGAGACACAGAGAGAACTGAACTAGGGGAGCTCCCAGTTCAGCACATGGTTCCGCACGGGCCAGGGCCGGGATTCGATCCTCGGTCCCCAGCACTGCAAAGTGAGTGCTTAACCCACTGAGCCATCCCGGCTTCCCCTTATTTTATTTTTTGACAGAGAGAGGGAGAGATACAGATACAGACAACTGAACTGGGGGAGCTCCCAGTTCAGCATATTGTTCCGCACGGGCCGGGGCCAGGACTCGATCCTCGGTCCCTGGCGCTGCAAAGTGAGCGCTTAACCCACTGAGCCATCCCGGCTTCCCCAACTCTCAAGTTCTTATCTGGCTCATTACAGACAGAGGCTGAGTGGGGGAGGGATTGGGTGCTCCCTTGATCTGTTCCTCACTGTCTTCAGGAGCCTGCATTCTCCACCCCGAGGGTCCAGCTTAGCTTTTTGGCCAGTCAGACCCATTCTGACATCTCTTCTGAGAGCAGGTCTCTGACCTAAGCGGCCTTGAAGGGCCGTCTTTAAGCTTTGTGGCTCAGGAGCTCAAAGCCCCTCTTTGGCTTGGTCATCCTTCTGGGGGTGTTCCCCATCCAAGGACAGCTGCTCTTCCTCCCTGCCTGGGCCCCAGCCTTGGGGGGTCCCCAGGCCAAGGCAAGAGGCTGGGTGGGGAGGTTGTCAGCAGGGCTACCTGAGCATGCAGCTGTGTGACTGGAGCCATTCTGGGCAATTTGAGCCTCCAGGATCTGAGCCCACCTGGGATATGGGGACTCCTGTGGAGGCACAGGTCCCTGGAGAAGACTAGCGCAGAGAGGAGTGGCTCCCTTCCCACCCATGCTGGATGCTCTTGGCATTCAAGTGGCCCAAGGTTTTGTTCACTTCTTTTGGTAGCGATAGAACATGTACCTTAAAGGTCCCTTTCATTCCCAACAATCTGGTTTTCTGAGTTCTGTTGACAGCTCTGCTCAGGTTTCCTTTGGGTAGAAAACGAGGGAAGGCTGTCACCTCTGGTTTGGAAATTGAGGCTATTTCTCTCCTTTTTAAAGATTTATTTTTATTGTTTTTGAGAGACAGAGACAGAGAGAAGGGGGAGGGCCCAGAACAGTCTCCATAGTTGCACATCATTGGTTTTTCCACATAGTTTCTTATTCCACAGGTGGGTGTGGGGCTGCACAGGGGAGGAACTGGGCTGGGGTCTCAACCCAGTGAGAACCAAACTGGGGGCACTCCCCAGTTCAGCATATGGGCCTACATGGGCTGGGACTCGATCCTTGGTCCCTGGGGCTGCAAAGCGAGCGCTTGACACACTGAGCCATCCCAGCTTCCCCTCTTTCTCTCCTTTTTAATGAGCAATCATTTCTCTTTTTCTTATGGACAATTTCAAATCTATATAAAAGCAGATGCCCATTCCTGTCACAATTGTCTTGAGGCAAATCCTAGATGTTATTTCATTGTAAGTATGTATCACCGTGTATCCCTAAAAGTCAGGGACTCCTTCTGAAGGCTGATCTTTATGAGGGCGGCATGGAACCCCTTTGGTCCAATGTGAGCAGCCCATCCTTCCTGCTGCCTTCTCTGGGCTCTGCCCATGTCTGCCCTGCCCCTTGCAGTCCCGGTAGCCTGGAAGCTTTTGATGGGGCAGGGACCATGTCGTGCTCACCATCCTCCTTCCTGGGGCATGCTAGGCCTGGCCCATGGCAGTTCCCCTTCAGTGCTGGCGTGTGCGTCACTGCCCTGCCTCATCCTCTGAGCAAAGCCACTGTGCAGTGGAGCCTCGGGTATAATCTTGTGCCCTCCTCACAGGGTTCTGGGGGAGGCTGTTCTGCCCTTCCCACTTGCACTGGCTGAAGTGACTCTGGGCATTGGCCGTGGCCGCAGGGTCATCCTGCGCAGCTACCAGGAGGAGGAGGAAGGTGAGGGAGCAGGGTATGGCCTGGGATGGGGAGCAGAGCTGGGATGGGAAGGGGTGAGACCCATAGGCCCAGGCTCCTCCTGTCCCTGCCCCCACAGACAGCACCGTCAAAGCCATGGTGACTGAGATGAGCATTGGGGAAGAGGATTTCCAGCAGCTACAGGCCCATGAAGGGGTGGCCATCACGTTCTGCCTCAAAGAATTCCGGGTGAGGTCCCTCCCATGCCCTCACTGCTATCTTCCCTGCTTGGCTCAGGCGTCACTGCTCTGCCTCTTCCCTCCTAGGGGCTCCTGAGCTTTGCAGAGTCAGCAAATTTGTCTCTCAACATTCACTTTGATGCTCCGGGCAGGTAATTCCAGACCTTAGGGAGGGGAGGGTTCTGGGGTGCTAGGAGCCCAAGGGCCCTGACCTTGTCTGGGACCCATCACCTGCCCAGGCCAGCCATCTTCACCATCAAGGACTCCCTGCTGGAAAGCCACTTTGTCCTGGCCACACTCTCAGAGCCATCCCCGAACTCCCAGGACCTGCGTTCCCCAAACCTCTGCCAGCAAGCGCCTCAGCTCCAGGCTCACAGGTGAGGGAGGGTTCCCACCGGCCCACTCCCCCTCACGTCTGTGTATCCTGGCCTAGGCCTGCTGCTGCCAACTTCTGTCCCTCCTCTCCTCCCCCAGACACTTCTGTAAGGCCCCAGCCCCACAGGCTCAGCCTTCCTGGTCGGCTGTGTTCAGAGATTCCCTCCCACCCAGGGAAGTGTCCCCAAGGTGGGGCTGGCTTCCTTCTCTGGCTGAGGCCTCCCCTCTGAACCTCTTCCCAGGACAAGGAGGGAAAGGGGGCTGCCAGAGGCAGGGGGCTGCCTGGGGTGGGGGAAGCAGGTGTCTGGAAGGGCAGGTGGGTTGAGGGGAATGGGCCCAGTGTAGTTTAAGCAGAGGAAGTTTGGTCTGGCCCCCCGCCCAGCAGGTCCCTAGGCCCCAGTGCTTTCCAGCTTCTGTCCCCTGGGAAAGCAAGGGGGGCTTGGGTCCCAGGTGGCCCAGCTCACAAGACTTGCCGCTCCCCTCCCCCAGCTGGCCCTGAGGAAACTCCTATCAAACAATTTTAGGCCAATCCCCTCCAGGAAACTACCATTTAACCCCTGTATCTTCTTTCCTCCAAATAGGAAGTAATAAAACTAAGAGATCACCCGTGGTCACAGGGCCCCCAGTCCCTCCCCCACTGCTCCATTGTGGGTCTGCCTCTGTACCCCATCTTCTTCCCGTTTCTCCCTATCTCTACGTGTAGCACACCCCACCTGGACGATTTTGCCAATGACGACATTGACTCTTACATGATCGCCATGGAAACTACTGTGGGCAGTGAGGACTCACGAACACTCCCGTCCATGTCCCTCTCACCTGGTCTCCGGCCCCTCTGTAACTCTGGCCCCTACTCAGAGGAAGAAGATGAAGATGAGCCCAGTACAGTACCTGGGACTCCCCCACCCAAGAAGGTAAAGGCTGAAGGAGGAGGCAGGAAATAGGAGGCCAGGAGAGAGCAGCTTCCAGAACTCACTCAGCTGCCTGTTACTCTTGCAGTTCCGCTCGCTGTTCTTTGGCTCCATCCTGGCCCCAGCGCACTCCCCTCAGGGCCCGAGCCCTGTGCTGGCTGAAGACAGTGAAGGTGAAGGCTGAACTGAGAACCTTGTCTGTGTCCAGAGGCCCTGGACTAGATGAAGCCACAGCCTCCCCTCTCCCTCCACACCAGCCAGGAGCAGGTGGGAGGGCTGGGCTGGGCTGGGCTGGAGCTGAGCTGGCTGGTCCTGCTGCACCTCCAGGCCCCACCCAGCTATTGGTAACTGGCTTGGGTCCCATCATCTCGCGCGCGCGCCCCCCCC